>SJYA01000598.1:548654-606900 GCA_006410615.1 Neotragus moschatus | reverse complement strand
ATTCGTTTCCCACACGACAGCACACGTTTCAGTGCCATTCTCCCAAACCTTCCCCCCCTCTCCCTCTCCCTCAAAGTCCAAAAGTCCATTCCATGCATCTGTGTCTCTTTTGCTGTCTCGTATACAGGGTTATCATCACCATGTTTCTAGATTCCATATATATGAGTTAGTATACTGTATTGGTGCTTTTCTTTCTGGCTTACTTCACTCTGTATAATTGGTTCCAGTTTCATCCATCTCATTAGAACTGATTCAAGAGTACATGTATTTTTAGCAGATACTGAATTGTTTCTGGATGGTGGAGTCTCTGAAACTCTAACCCTTAAACTCCATTCTATCCTTTATTGTCAACCTCGGGCCTAAAATAATTAAATTCTTTTAATTGAAACAAATAGTCATAAAAAAATCATAGGTAATTAAGTTTTAAAACTAAAAGAAAGAGTGGATCCCATGATTGACATGGATTGTCAAGGGGTGATAAGGCCCTTAAGAATCTAGGATGGATGCTCTAAAGAAGGTTATAACAAATGATTATGAACAAGAGGCTTCAGTTCAGTTTATCAAGACAGAATTTGTCTCCCTAGGATGCATGTAGTTTTCTGTCTACATAAACCATCTATATATTAGTTGGCACCTCCAAGGTGAAACTTTATAGCTTTGATTTCATAGTAATTGCATCTAACTCTCCATATTATAGATCTGCTAAGACATAAACAGTGATGCTCATAAAAATTAAGGTTAATGACATTTAATTTAAATCTAAAATATAGCACTAAATTTAAAATAATGGCTGACAGTTCTTTCACAGGAAACTAGGTTGCTCTTTTATGATGATTTTCATTTGTGGGTTTTATGACTGTAACTTAGGATGACTGCTGACACAGGTCCATGCTCACCAGCAGGCTTTTACCATTAAACAGAAATAAAGAATGAATAGAAATGTAATGCATGTATTCTATTTTAGTTTATATGTTTGTTTCATTTGAAATTTAAAATGTGAATAAAGCACACTCACAGAAGAAAATTAGCAAAAACATTGATTGACAGCTTACTTATAGCATCAGGCTCTTTATTGAAAAAAGTATGCACAGCAAGTTATTTAAATATGTTTACTTACTAAATTATTTTCAGTCTCTACTACCATGGCTAACAGTTATATATTACACAGATTTTATTGAACAAACATGGGATGCTAATTACATTTCTTATTATTTGGAGAAGTAGAATATTAAAAATTAAAGACTTTTTTGAAGTAGCCTCTTGGAGTAAAAAACTCTGACTGATGCCTATGAAATCACTCGTACATTAAGATACAGCTCACATATAATATACATGCTACAAATAGCACATTCTTTCCCTTCCCTTCTGGGAGGTAAATAGCAAGATCAGAAAAAGCAGAAAGCTGGTTAAAAGCTCAACTTCTTCCCTCACTTGTTTTATAGTCATTGTATTCATTTATTTATTAAAGTACATTATATTGATGCTGGTGATAGTGTGAACAAGATAGGAAAAGCCCCAATCCTCAGGGAGCAATATACAAGGTTGTATATTGTCACCTTGCTTATTTAACTTATATGCAAAATACATCATGTGAAATGCCGGGCTGGATGAAGCACGATTGCTGGGGAAAATAGCAATAACCTCAGATGTGCATATGACACAACCCTTATGTCAGAAAGCAAAGAAGAACCAAAGAGCCTTTTGATGAAAGTAAAAGAGGAGAGTGAAAATGTTGGCTTAAAACTCAACATTCAGAAAACCTAAGATCATGGCATCTGGTTCCATCACTTCATGGCAAATAGATGGGGAAACAATGGAAACAGTGAGACTTTATTTTGGGGGGCTCCCAAATCACTGCAGTTGGTGACTGCAGCCATGAAATTAAAAAACACTTGCTTCTTGGAAGAAAAGCTATGAGCCATCTAGACAGCTTATTGAAAAGCAGAGACATTTCTTTACCAAAAAAGTCCATCCNAATGGAAACAGTGAGACTTTATTTTGGGGGGCTCCCAAATCACTGCAGTTGGTGACTGCAGCCATGAAATTAAAAAACACTTGCTTCTTGGAAGAAAAGCTATGAGCCATCTAGACAGCTTATTGAAAAGCAGAGACATTTCTTTACCAAAAAAGTCCATCCAGTCAAAGCTATGGTTTTTCCAGTAGTCATGTATGGATGTGAGAGTTAGACTATAAAGAAAGCTGAGTGCTGAAGAGTTGATGCTTTTGAACTGTGGTGTTGGAGAAGACTCGAGAGTCCCTTGGACAGCAAGGAGATCCAGCCAGTCCATCTTAAAGGAAATCAATCCTGAATATTTCTGAATATTCATTGGAATATTCACTGAAACTCCAATACTTTGGCCACCTGATGTGAAGAACTGACTCATTGGAAAAGACCCTGAAATTGGGAAAGACTGAAGGCGGGAGGAGGAGACGACAGAGGATCAGATGTTTGGATGGCATCAGTGACGCAATGGACATGAGTTTGAGAAAACTCCGGGAGTTGGTAATGGACAGGGAAGCCTGGCATGCTGCAGTCTATGAGGTCACAAAGAGTCAGACATGACTGAGTGACTGAACTGAAGAAATGATAAGTTTCATAATGACTAATAGGGGCAAAAACCCAGCTGGATATGGCAAAAAGATGACCAAAGGGGACTGAATAAGTAGTTAGACTAACAGGAGAATTGGAGGAAAAGGTAGTGTAATATGACTGGAGTATGAAGACTTAGAAATAAGCAGAGGGTGAGTGGCAGTCAGACAGACAAGTTGGTTTTCTAGGTCATGTGAAGAATTTTCAGTAATCTGACTTTGGGGCATATATCCAAAAGAGTTGAAATCTGAATCTCAAAGAGTATCTGTAGTCCCATGTTTATTGCAGCATTATTGACAATAGCCAAGCCAGGGAAGCAGTCTAAGTGCCAATCAACAGATGAATGAATTTTAAAAAATGTAGACAATGTTGTGAGATAATTATCCTCCAGTTTAAAAAATTGTGGCATATACATACAACAGAATCTTACTTAGCCTGAAAAAAGATGGAAATCCTCCCATTTGCCACATTGGGGATGGATCAGCAGGACATCATGCTAAGAGAAATAAGCCAGATACAGAAAGACAAACACTGCATGATTTCACCTATATGAGGACTCTAAAATAGTCAAACATAGAGAAGTGGAGGGTGGAATGGTGATTGCCAGGGAGGAGGGCAGGCAATGGGCAAATGGGAAAATGTTGGTCAAAGGATACATTGTTTCCACTTTGCAAAGTAGTTTCTGATGGGCTACTGTACAAAATAGGGCTCAATGATGAATAATTTTGTATTGAATGCTAAGAGAGCAGATGTTATGTTAAGTGCTCTTACTACAAAAGGGAAAAGAAACCCCTCAAGATATAAGGGGGCAAGTGGAAAGTTTTGGGTAAGTTTGTGGCATTGATAATGATGGGAGTTTTAGGGGTGTATTGTTGTTGTTTAGTTGCTAAGTCATATCTGACTCTTTGTGATCCCATGAACTGTAGCCTTTCAGCCTCCAGGCAAGAATACTGGAGTGGGTTGCCATTTCTTTCTCCAGGGGATCTTCTGACCCAGGAATTGAACCCGTTTCTTTTTCAGTGAGCCCCCTGGGAAACTTATCATCAAACTCACAAGTTGTGTACATTAACTATCTATAGCTTTCTGTATGTCAATCATTCCTCAATAAAACTGTTAAAAAATGATAGAATTAAAGAATTTTTACCTTTAAGCTCTAACCCAAAGGAAGCAACTCAAGGATTCTTCAGTGTCAGGGAGTTTGAATGAGAGAAGAAGACAACCATTTCTTTAGTTCCTTTATAAAGTGTCCTAGAGTGGGGATCCATTTGTAAAGATAAGAGTGGTTACAGTTCAGAAAATTTTAATAAATAGTTACGTAAATTACCTTGTGAGATGGAATACCTTATTCATATTTACATTTCCAGGTTACTTTGGTCTCTAAGAACATGGATAAAACAGCATTGTCATTGGCTCAAAAAAGTGAGTTTCTGTGATTGGAGCATTCTGAATATTTTAGATCTGATTTGGAATAGATATTTGCAGGAGTTTTCCCTACAATTTCTTCAGTCTTTCAATATTCTTGCTCAAAAATATAGCCCGAGATTAGATGTAAAGTACATTTGTTTTTGTCAATAACTCCAAATTTGGCTGCCCATTAACCTGTCCTTTGGCTGTAAGATGCTTATACAGACAAATGTAAAGGAGTTCATTGTTAGTATCTGCTCAGGAATAGAAAGTTGAGGATTTATGAGAATGACTGTGACCTCAACTATACCAGAGAGCTATATATGTTTGAGTTTCCAGCAGAATGCTCATTCTTTAAAAAATACTCCTGAACAGAGAAAGATGCCTTTGTTTTAAAACATTACCTGAGGTTATACCTGGAAAAAAATTTGAAGCAATTTATGATAAAAGTAACTGTCATTACTTTAGAATTAGTTTAGTTCAGTTCAGTTCAGTCACTCAGTCGTGTCTGACTCTTTGCGACCCCGTGAACTGCAGCACACCAGGCCTCCCTGTCCATCACTAACTCCCNAATTTTAAGCATTACTTTTACTAGCATGTAATTGTGTGGTAGTTTGAGCATTCTTTGGCATTGCCTTTCTTTGGGATTGGAATGAAAACTGACCTTTTTACAGTCCTATGGCCACTGCTGAGTTTTCCAAATTTGCTGGCATATTGAATGCAGCAGTTTCACAGCATCGTCTTTCAGGATTTGAAATACCTCAAGGGGTACCGTATTTAAGTCCATTAGCTTCTGTATATAAATTAGTCCTCCAAGAGTCCTGAAAACTAGGTATTTCAGGTATCTTCACTTTAGTGGCCAGACTTGAGATCTGAGAGGTAAGGTTGCCGGAGGACACAAAACTAAAAAGTACTGGAGATGTGCTTTAAACTCAGGTTGCCTGCTTCAAGAGGGTGTGCTGTTTTCACTGCCATGGACTACCTCCAAAGGGTTTATTTAATATTTATTACATTACTTACATGGACTAGTTATTTTGTGGATCACAAACCTATGCCCAGAGGTCATAAGAAAAATGAGGCAGAGTTGTAAATTATTGATACATTTGCTTTGAGAAAATATTATTTGCTATCTTGGAGCAGATTTTACTGTAGCTTAACTGGATGAGCGAAAGACAGAATCAGTGGGTAATGGGCTTCTCGTGTGTGCTCAGTCACTTCAGTCGCGTGGGACTCTTCGCGACCCCATGGACTGTAGTCCACCAGCTCCTCTGTCTGTGATATTTCCCAGGCAAGAATACTATAATGGGTTGCCATTGCCTCCTGCAGGGGATCTTCCCAACCCAGTGGTTGAACCTGAGTCTNCAGTGGGTAATGGGCTTCTCGTGTGTGCTCAGTCACTTCAGTCGCGTGGGACTCTTCGCGACCCCATGGACTGTAGTCCACCAGCTCCTCTGTCTGTGATATTTCCCAGGCAAGAATACTATAATGGGTTGCCATTTCCTCCTGCAGGGGATCTTCCCAACCCAGTGGTTGAACCTGAGTCTCTTGCATTGCAGGCAGATTGTTTATCTACTGAGCCTCCTGGAAAGCCCTTCATACTCTGTTTAAAAAGTGGTCTTTTATAGAAGAGCAACATCTTCATGCTTGTTTATTTGCTTATCATTTGTCTTAAAATAGTTATACCTAAATGAAGAGGATTAATGAAAGTCCAGGCCTCTCTCCTCTCTTGAGGGTTTTATTCAAATATGATTGATAATAAATAAGAAATGGTAATAATATACAGAATTATTCCTGGGAATTTGTTTCCCTAGAAAGACTAGCACTTCTCAAATTATTTTTTTGCTGAAGATTAGTGTTTTGCTAGATGTTAATAATGGTTCTGCCAGGGACTTCCCTGCTGGTCAAGTGGTTAAGACTCTGTGCTTCTACAGCAGTGGGTGAGAGTTCAATCCCTGGTCAGGGAAGTTCCCCCATGCCACTCAGTGTGGCCAAAAAATTAAAAAAAAAAAAACAAAACAAGATCTGCCAAAAAATAATTGGTCCCATGGTGAAATAAACTTGGAAGATTTGAGATGATACACTGTCAAATTTGACCTTTATAATTGGGCTTCTTAGAAGCTTTAATAGGTATGTTATAATCACTATATCCTGCAACCTTCCCAAACCCACTTAATGGGAATCTCTGGGGGTGAGACTCAAGCATTAGTATTTTTAAGTTTTCCTGGTGAGGCTGGCATGCAGAAATGCTACTGTAATGAAACTACTTCTTTTTTTTTTTTTTTTTAGTACATACACTCAGGCTAAAGGCCAACTGTTTTCATTTCCCCAATTATTTGTCACAATGGAGGGAAAATGATGATAAACAACACAAAGTAGAAAGGCTTTTGTAGTTCGTCATAGATTCAGTTCTTTATTAAATGAATGTCAATTTTGATCAGACAAGCACCTTATGAATCATTAGCAATGGGAGAACAGAAGGAGCTACAAGAGGAAGGGAAATGATGGGAAAATAAGCCAACTCCCCCTGTATATCTCGGATTTCTGTTCACAGTGCTTCCACTTCTCCAGAGGCAGCAGCCAGGACCACTGCGGGAATGCAGGGCGCTTGGCTACCTTGCCCACTCTGCCGCCCAGGGCACCTGTTTCTGCAGCCCTAAGGAGGGCTGAGGGCTGAATCTCTCCTTTTATCTTTTTACTTTAGTCTTCTGGTTCTGACAGAGGCTTCAGATGCTATTAAATGAATTCTTGCTCTCTCTTATCCCATTCCGTATGTCTGAAATGTAGTGAAATGCATTTATTAAAGATTTGGACTGACTTGTCCTTCTTAATTCCTCCTGTGGAGCCCAGTGTCTCTGGGGCAGAGATGGACTCAGGAGAGAACCCCCCTCCCTCCCATCCCCTGGGCTTGCTTACCTCTCCAGCCAAATGTCCTGCTTCTGTTCAGGCTCTCTGCCTCAGCGGGCGGCAGTCCTCTCCCTGCAGTTCCACGGTTTCACTTTGCCTTTGTGCTTTTGCACAGGTGGCTCTCTCCTTCTTGCAAGCACTTCCTTTGTACTGTCTGGTTGATTCCTATTTGATATGTTCTTCACATCTGGACTTGGGGACCACATTTCCTGGCAGTGTCCCCATCCTCCCTTATAGACGCATCTGGGTCAAGGGCCTCTCATGTCTGCTACAAATAGCACCTCCTAACTGGTATTAAGTGGTAATCTACATGGCTGGCTTGTAGAGTCCTTGAGAGCAAGGTCTGAGTTTTGTTTCCGTGGAGTAGGAAATGACAACCCACTGTAGTATTCTTACCCAGAAAATCCCATGGAGAGAGGAGCCTGGTGGGATACAGTCCATGGGGTCTCAGAGAGTTGGACACAACTTATAGACTAAAAAACAAAGACAACAATTACTTTATGATAGTTTGTAAAAACTGTCATGAGTTTTATGTTTCCAAAAGGACTATAAGCTTTTCATATATTATCTTATAACATATAACAACTTTGAGTAGTCATTGAATGGCTGCATAACTCAGATGATGTAGATATTATCAGGTCTATATTTTAGCTTATTCTGTTTACCTACAAGTATACTTTCTTTGTGCCCTCCTTTATGATTCCAGCAGTTAACTTTCTGCTTGCCGATATCTTCATTCATTCTTTATTTTCATAAATTAACTCCTTCATTTAATACATATTCACTGAGCACCTCTTCTAGGTACCAGGGATACAACAGTGAATAAAACAGAAAAAATTCCTGCCCTAGTGGGCAGAGGCAGAAAGGAATCAAGGTAGGCAAGTGATGTACGTCGGGGTCTGCGCTGTGCTGTGCAGGCAGGTTTTTTTGTTGTTTTTTTTTTTGTTTGTTTGTTTTTTTACCACTAGTGCCAATGGTAGCAAAGATACTGGAGAAAGTAGATATAATGAAAGGAGGATAGAGAAGGTTGGGGGAGTTGGAATTTAAGATAGGAAAACCTCACTGATAAAAAAGGGGCCTTTCAGCAGCATCCTAAGGGAATGAGTCTCGTGGGTATCAGGGGAAGAAAGTTCCAGAGAGAGGAGAAGGCAGATGCCGAGGCTCTGATGGGAGTGTGCTAAGTGTGTTGGAGGGACAGAAATGCTGTCAGTGTGGTTGGAGCCAGCAAAGGGGAAGAGCTGTGGAAGAGGGAGCTGGAAGGGTGATGGGGGTGAACAGAACTATAGGGTCTGGAGGTCATGATAGGAACTTGGCCTGTTTATCAGAACCTTGTTTGGGTATCCAGTGTAGAACCAATGCCATTTGGTGCATTGGAGGATATAAAGGTCAAGTGTCAGACTCTGTCCTTGGTGAGTTCAGATTCTATCATGTGGGGAAGCCCCAGTTTGAGTGAGAAGCATCTCAGATCCCACATACAGAAGCTCAGTGCTGACTCTAACATACTGTTGTTGTGAGTGTAAACTAATATACTCCCCACTCCCCTGCTGGCAAAATGTATATGCTCTTGTGCTTAGTTGTATCTGACTGCGACTTCATGGACTGTAGCCCACCAGGCTCCTCTGTTTGTGGGATTTCCCAGGCAAGAATACTGGAGTGGGTTGCCATTTCCTTCTTCAGGGGATCTTCCCAACACAGACATCTCCTGCAGCTCTTGCAATGCAGGTGAATTCTTTACCCGCTGAGCCATCAGGGAAACCTGGCAAAATGTATACAGATTTCATCTGTGTATGCTCTGGACCTAGCAGCTGTATATCTAGATTTTTTTCCCTGGATAAATATGAAATAAAAAAAGCTGTATAAGTAAGTACATTTATAATAGTGAAAAATTATTCAGCATGAGCTTAGGCAGGTGAATTGTGATATAGCCAATTAAGGGGATATTTTATAATTATTCAAAATGATGTTGAAATTATTGATACAGAAAGATGATCATGATATACAGTTAAGTGGAATACAGTTATAAAATAGCATACAAAGGAGGAATCCATTTTTATAACATACTATAAGTGTATGATCTGTGTATCATGGAATCTAGATGAATATGAACCAAGCTGTTAACAACACTAATCTAGGCATATTGGAAATTGGGGGGATTTTTATTTGCTTCACTTCACCTCTCTTTTTGGTATGATGAAATCAATGGGAAAACATTTCTGTGGCAATCAGAAAATTATTGCTTCACTTTTTAAAAAGGAAAGAAAATGATAAGTTCTTAGTCCATGATGAACCCTGTGGCCAGAAAGCATTCTGCTTTTTACCTGATCCCCCTAATCACATGGCGTGGGTTTCTGGGTTCCCACATAAAAAGGCTTACTTGGTTTTATCAATTTACTTTCTTGTCTGCCAAACTAGGGATGATCTAAGGACCCATCACTCTGACTGTCACTTCTGCATTTTGTTTTTGTTTAGTCTCTCAGTCGTGTCTGACTCTCTGACCCCATGGACTGTAGCCCAGCAGGCTCCTCTGTCCGTGGGGATTTTCCAGGCAAGAATACTAGAGTGGGTTGCTTTACCCTCCTCCAAGGGATCTTCCCAGCTCAGGGACTGAGTCTGTGTCTCTTATCGCCCTTATATTATCACTCTTGCCACCTGGGAAGCCTCACTTCCTTATACCCTTCTGTAAACTGCTTTTGACATCAGTGTCTCCAAAGTGAAAACAAGAAATGAAAATACCACAATGGAAGACATATTTATCAAGAGAAGCAGCATAATTGATTAACCTGGCTTGTATGTGCTGTGCCCAGTTTGGGACTCTTCGGTCCTTTAGAAAATGTTTCTGGGTCCCCAAGGATACTTATTACGCATGCTTATTACTTCTTGAATATTACTGATGCCTATTCAGGACTGGTTTGAAGAGTTTTAAGAAAGGATTTTCCTGCCCCTTGCCTGTCCCCTATATAGTCCTGACTCAGCCGAGCAGAAAAAAATTAATAGAGTTCTGAAAGGACTGAATGAAAGCTATAGTTTCCAGCCAGTCTCCTTGGGGAGCTGGAGATGCCTGGGCTGTGGTTCGGAGGCATTAATTCTGCTTGCTTTGACTTGCCAACTGTGTTTGATTTCTTTTTTTTCTCTATCATTGGGCACTTTATTGTATAATTTTGTATATAAAGGAAGCGTTCAGCATGTATTGCCATTTCCCGCATGTGCTTAGGCAGCAAATGCTGTCAAAAGCACTCAGTATAATAACAAAATGGCTCTCATCAATGACTTTTTTTTATTATGGATTTCCTAGCTCTCTGATAGGCTGTACCTTTGATTTAGGATTTCAAAAAGAATTTAATCATGAAAGAAAGCTCTGTGTGCTGGGTGAATCCTCTTGAAAGCAATTGCCTTTTATATCTCCAGGTTCTTAATCACTCCTTCAGTCTGCTCAGCTGTTTTATTCTCTCTTACGTTTGGATTAACATGTAAATAACTGAGGACGATGGCTGACTTGACTTAAGGCAAATGTAATGGAAAGGTAGAAATGAAGTCCAGGCTCAGTGGAGGAAGGATAATTTGGGGAACAAAAGAGTAGGAAGTTGATCTATTTGATCAAAGGATGACTTTTCAGGTCCCAAGTTTTTGCATCAGGAATATGGGATTCTTCCATATTCAGTCAGTTCAGTTGCTCAGTCGTGTCCGACTTTTTGCTACCCCATGAATCACAGCACACCAGGCCTNTTAAATAAGCAGAGTGACATTATACAGTCTTGACATATGCCTTTCCTGATTTAGAACACCAGTCTGTTGTTCCATGTTCATTTCTAACTGTTCTTTCTTGACCTGCATACAGATTTCTTAGGAGGCAGGAAAGATGGCATGGTAGTCTCATCTCTTGAAGAATTTCCACAGTTTGTTGTGATCCACACAGTCAAAGGCTTTAGTGTAGTCAATGAAGCGGAAGTTGATGTTTTTCTGGCACTCTCTTGCTTTTTTGATGATCCACCGGATGTTGGCAATTTGCTCTCTGGTTCCTCTGCCCTTTCTAAATCCAGCTTGAACTTCTGGGAGTTCACAGTTCATGTACTGTTGAAGCCTGGCTTGGAGAATTTTGAGCAGTACTTTGCTAGCATGTGAGGTGAGTGCAGTTATGCTGTAGTTGCATTCTTTGGCATTGCCTTTCTTTGGGGTTGGAATGAAAAGTGACCCTTTCCAGTCAATCCACTGATTCCTCCAAATTCTCCTGTCTGGTTACAACCTGGTCTCCAGGGATCAGCCAGAGTACTCAATTTATGTATTTATTTAAATTTTTAAAAATTCTTTTTAACACCAAAAACATTTTGTATTGGGGTATAGCTGATTAACAATGTTATGGCATCTTCAGGTGAACAGTGAAGGGCTCAGCCATACATATACATGTATCCACTCTCCCCCAAATCTCCTCCTATACAGGCTGGTACATAATATTGAGCAGAGTTCCTTGTGCTATACAATAGGTCTTTATTGGTTATCCAGATTCCCTAACTATCCCTTCCCCCTGACAATCATAAGTTTGTTTTCTAAGTCTGTGAGTCTCTTTCAGTTTTAAGTGCTCGGTTTCAAAGGTAAAATTCAGAGGTAAATTTTTCTGCAGAGAACCTTTAATGGATTCTTGGCCCATGCAAAGAAAACCCCAAATTCTTACATTATCTGGTCCCTCTCAGACTCTCCATCCCCTTTTCTCTCACTGTCTCCCTCCCTTCCTTTGTTTCAGCTATGTTGGCTAATTCTGATTGTAGAACTTGTTGTAGCAGCTCTTTTCTTCTGTATGAAATGTTCTTCTCCCCAAGATCTTTGCATGACGAGTTCCATTCTGAACTTCAGCTCAGAAGTCATTGTCTCAGGCCTTTCCTTATTGACTATTTATCACTTCGCTCACCACGCACGGACATTGTCTATTATAGCACTGTTCTCATTATCCTCATCGCTCTTACCTCGATTATAAGGACATAAGTTGATGTGTTTTATTGTGTGTCTCCCACCTGAAAGTAAGTTCCTGAGAGTAGGGACCTCGTCTGTCTAGTTACTCTCTGTGTTACCTATAGGAATGTTTAGCAGAGTTCCTTCTCAGTAAACACTTGTTAAAAATGAACAGATAATACACCTCTAAAAGCTTCTTTCTTAAATATCTGCACCAGGAATATTGTTTACTGTCTGCTCAGCTTTGTTTCATAAGCAGTCATGTCTCTCAGCAGTGAGTCACCAGCCCCAACGATGCATATCTTGATGATTGGTTTCTGGATCTTTCTAGGCTCTTTCCTCCTAGATGCAGCAAGTATGGGCTGCCTCTTCCCAAGAGGATCACTCAGGACTGTCTTGTCATTTCTTGCTAAGTCACAGTCTTTTACCAGTTTCCTCTTGGTGCCCTTGTACTTTTTAAGAGATTTGAAATGAAAAATCTTTTTGATATTCTTTGATTATGATACATACTTATATATAATAAAGAGTCTGCCAACTCTTGGGTCTAGTTGGGGCAGCTCCAGTTCACTTCACCCCTGTGGTCTCAGAGTAATTATTAATGGAACCTCCTTTTGTTCCCCCAGTTTTTTTCAGTTTGGACAATATACTATACTGTCACCCTTACTGGTAAGCCTGCATGCTGTCATTCTTGCTCATTTGTCATCAACCCTGTGTTTCCCAGTTTTTATTCCTGCTGGTGAGGGGTCTCAGGTGGCCTTACACTCTTAGTGGATCCCAGGGAGCCCTCATTACAAATGGTCATCTGGCCATCGAACTCCAACTTGGGCTTTGCAGCCACTATCTTTTCATACCAGGACAGGCAGGCTAATTTATCTTGGTGAGATGAATGAGCAATTAACAATTCGCCTCCTTAGAGCTGCTGAGCTGGGCTTTGCACAGGGAATTGCCTGCTTCAGAAAGCTGAGTCATCAGCCTAGAACCCACAGCCTTCAATATTTGAAAACTCCTCATCTCTCTCCGCCTCTTCCTCTTCTGCCAAATGAATTCCTTGATGTTTGTTAACAGGACTGCTAGTCTAGGCTGAAATGAAAGTTCTTTCTTTTTTTTTTATTCTTTTCCTTTTTTAAAAAAGAACTTTGTTTTTTTTTTCAGCCTGCTTGTGCCTCATTAGCATATCCTTCAGGAATCAATAGCAAATCATTTTGCTTATCAATTATACTTGGTTTTACAAAGTCTTTTCTTAGCCATGATTTGTTTTCCACTGATACTGTGCCTTAAAATGCTATGATATTCTCTTCTCAAATAGCCTATAATTAATTTCTACCATCAGGCTTCCCTAGTGGCTCAGCAGTAAAGAATTTGCCTGCAGTGCAGGAGTCGAAGGAGACATAGGTTCGATCCATGGGTTGGGAAGATCCCCTGGAGGATGGCTTGGCAACCCACTCCAGTATTCTTGCCTGGAGAATCCCATGGACAGAGGACCTGGTGGGCTACAGTCCATGGGGTCTCAAAGAGTCAGACACAACTGAAGTGACTTAGCATAGCACAATTTCTACCACAGAACTGTATTAGTCTTCACCCAAATTAGTTTTAATTTATCTCATTTCACAAGGGAATCCTACAGCATGGGGTTATGTTTCACTGTAACAGCTGTGATTTGACTCCATCTNCTCAAAGAGTCAGACATAACTGAAGTGACTTAGCATAGCACAATTTCTACCACAGAACTGTATTAGTCTTCACCCAAATTAGTTTTAATTTATCTCATTTCACAAGGGAATCCTACAGCATGGGGTTATGTTTCACTGTAACAGCTGTGATTTGACTCCATCTGCCTTAATGTTCTTTTTTGAGTTATTCTGACATCATTTTGATAACGTTCTCTGCCTGTGCCTGACGCTAATATGTCTTTGCCATCGTGTAGCTGACTTACTACGGCATCAGTTGACTTTGGGAGGATTTTTATTTTAGTCTCTGAAGACAGTTGTTTTTGGTGTTTTAACATGCAAATATGAATTCTATTAATTTGTGTTAAAATAAGTTCCAAGGTTCTGAGATTTTCATTGTATTCCTTTTTTTTTTTTTTGTAACAAACTCCTTCAAAATGTACTTGCTTAAAGCAGTGGCAGTTAGCTTATGAACCAGTTGGGAGGTTTTTGTGCTGATCTGAGCTGGGCTCACCCAGGTAAATGCAGTCCCATTAGTTGGTTCTGCTCTGGGGTTTGGTGTGTGGCTGGCTGGAGTGATGAGGGTCAATGTGCTGTCTGTTTCTTATTGTCCAGAAGGCTCTTTGGGCTCATTCACATGGTTGAAGAGGTTCTAGGAACATCAAAGGACGTGTCCCAGTGCACAAGCGATTTTTGAGCCTCTGCTTATGTCACATTTACTAACATCTAATTGGTCAAGGTGGGACGTATGGTTAAAAGCTGTTTGAGAAGGCACCACAGAAGGGCATGGTTGTAGATAGCAGAATTACTGTGACTTTTTTTTTTTTTTTGCAAACAACTTATCAAAAGATTATAAAGTGAAACATTGCCATACTTATACTTTCTGTGTAGAATTCAGTGAAATTCTACACATAAAACGCATTACAAATCTGTGAAAAATTTATTGTGAAGTTTCACCTGGTTATTCCATGACGTAGTCCTAAAGGACAGTGTTATAGTGAGAGTCTAGTGCATCTCAGTAAATTTTATGGACTTAACCATGCCCCCTCCAAATTCATGTTGAAGTTCTGACTCTTAGTACCTTAAAATGAATTCTCAGTACCTGTATTTGGAGATGCAAGTTTACCTGTTTCACCTTTAAAGAGTTAATGAAAGTAAAAATGAGGTCATATGGGGTCTGTATATGCTCAGTTGGTGAAGAATCTGCCTGCAATGCAGGGGACCCAGGTTCAATCCCTGGGTCAAGAAGATCCCCTGGAGAAGGAAATGGCAACCCATCCAGTATTCTTGCCTGGAGAATTCCATGGACAGAGGAACCTGGTGGGCTGCAGTCCGTGAGATCTCAAAGAATCAGACACGACTTAGTGACTAAACCACAACGACAACTCTAGTATGATTGATGTTCTTACACAGAAGGGAGATCAGGACACAGACGTGTGTGCAGAGCAGAGGTCATGGGCGACACAGTGACCATCCACAACCTAGGAGAGAGGCCTCAAAAAAAAAAAAAAAACCAAACCTGCTGACTCCTTGATTTGGGACTTTCCAGCCACCAGCACTGTGAGAAGACAAATCTCCGCTGTTTAAGTCACCTGATGTGGCGTGTGCATGCCCAGCTGTGTCCACCTCTTTGTGTCCCCATGGACTATAGCTCACCAGGCTCTTCTGTCCACGGATTTTTCCAAGCAAGAAATACTGAAGTGGGTTGCCATTTCCTTCTCTAGGGGATCTTCCGGACCCAGGGGTTGAACTCAAGTCTCTTGCATCTCTTGAGCTGGCAGGAGGATTCTTTACCACTTGCACCACCTGGGAAGCTCTTAAGACACCTAGTCTGTGGTATTTTGTTATGGTGGCCGTAGCAAACCAATACAGTACATATGCTCAAATTATAAGTCAATTAAATTATATATAGTATACTGCATTCAGTAGTTAAATGATTCTTTTCTGCTCACCGTTGTACTAAAATATTAATAATAATGCCAAAGAAAATTGCATTTCATCAATTCTTTCAAAAATTGTTCAAGAAATACTGTTTTAGGTTTTTTTGTGATTCCTGCACAAAAATAGATTATAATGCAATTGAGAAGATAGGACTGAGGCTTTTGGGGGGACAAGTAAGGTTATATAACAGTATATATTAACTTGTGAAACTTATTTCTTTAAATTATTCTTATTTTCTTATTTGTTTGAATTCTCACAGCGCTGTGTGTTCCTTTAGGATAAACACTGTCTCCTGTATGTTTGCTCTCTAGTACCCAACAGTTGATTAATATTTTTAATGAAAATTTGCACCTGGAGTGAGCTACAACAGAGTGAGAAAGGTGTCAGGTGTAGACTATGAAAGGAAGATGACATCAAGGGTGACTGATGGAGTAATAATAGATGATGGCAAGGGATAGTGGGGCTATTCTGTAGCTGGCTATAGAATATACTCTACATTCTATACATCTATAAATATATTCTGTATTCCTGGCTCTGGAAGCAGGAAGTCCAGGTATGAATTCTGTTCAGCCATTCTAGGAGACAGATATTTATGTCAGATGGATGAAGGCTTTATTCCAGGGCCATTCATTTTCTGTTTCTTTGTATGTTCAATTTATTTTGGGGCTAACTTTGAGAGCTCTGGTTTTTATCCTCTATTATCCTAAGAGTTATGGATTCCTTAGAAAATGATGAACATAAGCATGGAGTTTTGTGGTTCACATAGTATCCAGAAAAGCAAAGGAAATTCCCGGGCAGAGAATAATCACTTCTCTTTATTTGAGGATATTATGGGAAAGGCAAGCTATAATNCTTTGAGAGCTCTGGTTTTTATCCTCTATTATCCTAAGAGTTATGGATTCCTTAGAAAATGATGAACATAAGCATGGAGTTTTGTGGTTCACATAGTATCCAGAAAAGCAAAGGAAATTCCCGGGCAGAGAATAATCACTTCTCTTTATTTGAGGATATTATGGGAAAGGCAAGCTATAATTATTTCAGCTATAAACGTAAAAGAGTTGGATTCTTCATCTAGTAAGTGGGAACTCAGCTCAGCTTTGCATTTAGAGGCAATTCTTATTCAACATTTGTGCAAGGAAAGAAGATCACCTCTACATTTTCGTAGGAACATAAATCATTTTGGCTGTGCTATCCCACTTCTGGCTTCCCTAGTGGCTCAGTGGTAAAGAATCCACCTGCCAGTGCAGAAGACATGGGTTTGATCCCTGTGTCAGGAAAATCTCCTAGAGTGAAACCCACTCCAATATTCTTGCCTGAAAAATGCCATGGACAGAGGAGCCTGGCAGGCTACAGCCCACGGGGTCACAAAGAGTTGGACACTGAGTGACTGAACATACACATCCCACTTCTTAGGGGGATTACTCTTAAAAAACCTATAGGTGGTTTCAACATGTCAANGTAGTTTATGTCCTTTTTCTAAAATAAGGAATTATTTCCCCCACTGAGACTGTTATCAGTGTGAGTCCTCCATGAGACTCCTACACACGTGTACTGGATTATTATTAAGCAGAGGAGAACTCTGCTTCAGAAGAGGGTCATCTGGTTGAGGGGGGTTCTGAGCAGGGCTGGGAAAACCTGGGTTCCTGTTCCAGCTCTTGCACTGGCTCGTGGGTGATTTTGGGCACATCATTCAGCCTCTTTGTACCTTGGTTTCCTCTTTATGCTTGTGTGCTAAGTCACTTAAGTCTTATCTGATTCTTTGTGACCCCATGGACTGTAGCCTGTCAGGTTCCTCTGTCCATGGGATTCTCCAGGCAAGAATACTGGAGTGNCAGCTCTTGCACTGGCTCGTGGGTGATTTTGGGCACATCATTCAGCCTCTTTGTACCTTGGTTTCCTCTTTATGCTTGTGTGCTAAGTCACTTAAGTCTTATCTGATTCTTTGTGACCCCATGGACTGTAGCCTGTCAGGTTCCTCTGTCCATGGGATTCTCCAGGCAAGAATACTGGAGTGACCCTCCAGGGGATCTCCCTGACCTAGGGATTGAACTCAAGTCTCTTGTGTCTCCTGCCTTGGCAGGTGAGTTCTTTACCACTAGTGCCACCCGAGAAGCCCCTTCTCCATCTTCAGTGTGAGGAAATTAGAACTGTGATGTAAGCTCCCTTAAACTCTAACATTTAGAGACCAGGATGAATATGATCTACATACTCAAAAGTTTGCAGACAAAAGATGTAATTGTCTGGATTTGGTGACAAGCATATGCTATTTCTTTCCTAGTCTTCATGAACAATTGTTTCCAAAGGAAGTATTTCTCTGATAAAAGTATATCTGAATAAATATTGAGCAGTGTTGGTCACTGGGAACTGCTGAAGATTCCTGTGTTATGAACTGATTGTTTTCTTATATGTGAGTGGGTGAATGCTCAGTTGCTCAGTCATGTCTGAATCTTTGCAGCCCCACGGACTATAGCCTGCCAGGCTCCTCTGCCCATGGCATGTTCCAGGCAAGAATACTGGAGCAGGTTTTCATTTTCTATTCCACAGGATCTTGCTGACCCAGGGGTCAAACCCATGTCTCTTGTGTCTCCTGCCTTGGCAGGTGGATTCTTTACCACTAGCACCACCTGGGAAGCCCCATTATCTTATCTGTAGGCAGAAAAAAAGAATGTGTTTCTGAACCAGACAAGAAAATAGGGCCCTCTCTAAACTACACACAGTGAGATGTAGGAAAACCTTTTTTCCTTTCATTTTTTGTGGTAAAATAACATAAATACCATCATGAACATTTTTAAAGTATATGGTTCAGTGACATTAAGTACATTGATACCATTATGTGATCATTATCACCATCCATCTCTAGAACATTTCTTAGTGCAGACATGAAACTCTCTCCTCAATGAACAGTAAGTACTCCATTCCCTGCACCCCATAGACCCTGGTCACTGCTGACCAAAACTTTCAGTTCTCAAGTTTAGCTGCCTTCTTTCAGTTCTTGTGATCCTTTACCTCTCCGTAGCACAGGACACCGCTGACCGACTGTGGCTTTTTGAAAAGCTCTGTGTTTTTTTTGTTTTTGTTCTTTGACTTCTCTGTTCCTTCCAGCTGCTTCTCTGCTCCCCAAGGAGAGGAAACTTGTCTTTTTTTTCCCCATTCCTTCCTAACTGGATACATGGAAAATTTCAGCTATGAACCTTAGCCTACCTCTCTCGCTGTCACTTTTCCCTAAGATGTCATTATGTGTGTGTGTGTGTGTGTGTGTAAATTTAACTATCATGTCTATTTAGACAATTCAGAAACCTTTGTCTCTGATCCTGTTCTCTCACTCTAACCTCTGGTGTGTACCTTACCACTCAAGACTGTTGCCATCATGTCATACGTAATGTTTTCAAGGATTTTATCATGTTATCATTTCTTCCATGTTCCTTTATTTTCTCTTTTTTGCCACTTTCTTAATTTATCTCTCACATTCTCCAAGAAACTGAAATGCTTCTTGATCTCCTGCTTCCACTCACTAAGTATAGTGGGTTCCACCTTTGAAAATATTGCATGTCTCTCTTTTACTTTCTTCAGTGCTGCCGTTCAGGTATAACTCTTGGTGGGCTGTCTCATGTCAGACTGTCTCCTCCTGAAGAATTGTGCATACTTCTGCCCCACTCACCTTCCCCAAAGATCACTTTCTTCAAGTCTGTCACTTCACTGAACCTATTTCCCGTGGTTTTCTATCAGAATTCTTCTGCTTGGTTTCAAGCAGAAGATGAAACCATATTTCATCTTATATACGCGTTCTGTACTCTGATCACATTGGTCTCTTTCCTGACACTTGGATGTTCTTATTTCTGTGCCTTTAACCACGCGTGGTTCCCTTTTTTCTGAGCACCCTTTATCTTTCTCTAACTACACCCTCATACATGAAGGCTGCTCCAGTTCTCACTGAGGTCCTCATCTCCCCGTTCTCTAAACTTCTGGGGTCACAGCTGGTACCACAGGCATCTTAGCATCACTTACAGTCCTAGATTGCTTGCTTTTCTGTGTGTATTTTGTGATCTCCCTACTTAATTGCAGATTCCTTGAGGGCATAGGTCTACATAGCTACTGAATGACTCGAGTTTTTCATCAAACAGAAGTACCCTAGGTTTGGAATAATTATAAAAACTTCAATTCTTAAAAAACACATCAAGGAAAATTGCAAAACTCCTTCTTAAGTAAAAGAGTTTTGACCAAATAAATTTTGCTTTTCAGGTAACTTTATTATAGTGCAGTTGTTGAGATCCTGTTTTGGGAAGCAAAGCTATAGATTCTGGAACGAGGCCAGAGGGAAAGCTCCAGTGGAGATGCTAGCAAGAATTAAAACATGAGTTCTCCACAGATTACTCTTTATATGCATGCCATTAAGTTGTGATTCAGCTCCTTGTCTTAAAAAGAAGTGTTCCTTTGTTGCTCAAGTGTCATAAGCAGCCATAAAGCTATATTGAAATTTGAACATTTTGGGGGGAGAAGTTTCCCCCTTTAAAATAAAGTTTATGCTTGTCTATACTCTGACATTAGATGGAAGTAGAGAGTTATAGACATAAAGTCCAAAGATCTAAGGTCACAAAGTCTAAAGATCCTTCCAATAGTCAGATAATTGGATGAGTTTACATTTGTATAATTAGCTGGATTAGACATTTATCAGATTTATTGATGGATGTGTTCAAACAATCTGTTTTTGGTCTCATTGATGACCTAGTTTCCTTTTGTTTCTACCACATTGTGTTTTATCCATGCAAAGATGCATTGTCTGACCCAGCAGTATAATACATTAAGAAGACTATGGGTGAAGTAGGTTTTGCCCTGTTTATTTTATAGCATTGCCAAACAGGTGAGAGGACAACAGGCTCTTCAGTAGTGCATGAAGTCAGCCATCTGCTCCAGTTTCTCTAGGCTTCCCAGCTATAATCTGAAGCTGAATGAGGATGTCAGGATCTAAGCAAGCTCTCCCACTGCTGAATGAGGGAGGTGAAATGGTTGGCCTTCTTTCTAGTGCCATGACTCAGGATTTCAATCTGTTCTTGAATGGGTTCTCAGATGCCCTCTGTGACTCAGAGCATTACAGTTCTCTAGACCTATAGAAACTCTGGGTTAGATTATCAGACTTTCCTCTTTCCCTCCTGTTAGAATCATTTCAGCATAAGGTCTTTGAACTTGTCCAGTCTACCACATAATCGCTCGAGTACAGGTGGTACTCCAGAAGTGGATGATAAGTAGCCCCAGTTTTCCTGGTCATTAACATAGTATTTCAGAAAAAGGAAGTGATGAGTAAAGTGAAAGATAATTGTTGTCTCAAGGATTATTCCTACTCAAGTAAGGCAGAAATTAGATAAATTAGAAGATACTCGAGCAGGAGAAATAGGCTTCAATGGGATGCTTAGTGGTAACAGAATTCAGCCAAGAGAGGCAGTGGGACAGTATTGTACTTAAGTAACAGCGGGCATTTTTAATATAGTCAGGAAAACTGAACCTAAAAATTAAGGTGGTTATAGTTAGTGGGCAGGGGAGGCTTTTGGCCATTCTATAAGTATCATGCCTTCAGGAGAAGTGAAGATGTTTTGGTCTTTTCTTTTAAATTAATACCATTTAAATAGTAGAGAATGCTTGAATCTTGTACGGAGTCTAACACACTAAACATGTAGGCAATGAATAATGGTCAAATTACCAAAATTACAATTAAACTTTTGCTGGAAACTCAAATAATTTATTAAATTGAAGTCTTCTTAGTTGTTAGAACCTTTATTTCTTTTAGTTAATAATAGATATAAGTACTTGAGTTGTATGAGAGCCTTTCAAGTGGTGTATTTCAGAGAATGAATACCTTGAAGTAAGGCTTGGGGAGTTACCTTCCTATACATGTCACAACTTTTAACAAAAAAGACTGTTTTGAAATTAAGTAATAGCCATTCATTGCTTATAGCCATGGTATGTATATAGTGCTCTGATGTCCAAAGTCAAACCAACATGGTTGTACCACTCATTTGGCTAAATGTCCAGCAATCTGGAAGGAGCCTTAAAGCCTTAAAGCTGCCTTAAAGCTAAATTATTGACACCATTAAATATTTTTGGTAAAAGTAATTCCAGGCAAAGGTCATTCTCTAGGCACACCTTCTGGGGATGTGAAAGGAAATCTATGTTCCACATTGTAAAAAATGATGTGTTTCCTTTTTTTTTTAGATCTTAAAATTAAAATGGTATTTGAGAAATTACCAAAAAGAACTGATAGAGAAGAAAAGAACAGTTCAAAATGTGATCATGGAAAGAAATGTATCTCCATGGTTATCACTGATGTAAAGATTTAAAAAATGGATTACTTTTTAGGACACAAATCCACATCCTCAGATAGAGAAACACATGAGGACATGTGTACATTTGTGCAAATCAGAAGTGCAGTCATTTGAGAGTGGAGTGGTAGCTATTTTGGTAGGTGTGGATGACTGAGTGTGTGAGAAAGATGGAGTGAGGGAGAGATAAATGAGAGTTGGAAAAGGACGGACAACATTGTTATACAACCCTCTGGGTTATTTTCTATTGCTGGGAAGTGAGAAGGACAACTGATTGTAAATGATTCATGAGGGGCCAGGTAGAGCCTCTGAGGAGGGCAGTGGAAAAATATTGTGTGGGGGACATGGATGACTCCCTTTAGCATCTTGAGCCTTACTCTTAGCCTTGGGGGGAAAAAGAAATAAATCAAGAAAAAAAGTAAATATTACTTTCTCTTCCTTATAATAATCTGGAGGTGCAACTCTGTTGTTTCCTTGAAGTGGCTAGGGTCTTTACCCCGAGGAATAATTCATGGTCCAGTTTGAAGCGTAAGCAGGTCTTAGAAGGAGGAGAAGAATAGAAGGAGAGAATATGTATGAAAGGGTTGGAGGCACATGGTCACCTATAAGTTAGCAAAGCTCCTCATTTTTATTTTGTGTTCATGTAAATGCACCATCAAACATTTTTGAAAAAACACTCAAGTTTCTAACAGTATTCTCTACCGATTTTCTAGCCGAAGTTCAAAAGCATGCAGACATCAAAGAAATTGAAAAAAAAAAAAAAAAGGAAAGAAAAGAAATAGGGCAAAAGAACAAATAGGGAAGGCGCAAATAAGCATACTTTATTAGGTGTCTGGCACCGCAATAGCTGTTATTTATACAATATCTAGTTTCACAACAACTTCTGAGGTTTAGTTATAGCTTTTACATTTTTTTTCCTGAAAAAAAAAAAAAACTATAACTTTAGCCTAAGAAATTTCTCTGAGATCATGCATCTTTTAAATGGGGAAACCAGATTTTAAATGCTCTATGTTCTTTGTAATCAAATTCATGACCAATAATACCTCATTTTTATTGTCTTGAAAACTTGTGTCACTCTTCATTCTTCTGTTTCTTTTAACCACATTTAAGAATGAAATCCTATCTAATCTACCTCCTAGGCCCCCTCTCAATTTTTTTTTTCTTTTCTTCTTTTTCACTAACCTCCTTTAGGCCTCTAATATTTATTCCGTTTTCTAGCTCATTAGTTAAAAATTTTTTTTTGGTTTATTTTTGGCTGTGCTGAATCTTTGTTGCTGTGCTAGTAGCTAGAATTCACATAATTCAAAGCCTTTGGCGTCTTTACATAAATTTTTAGGGTATAAGAGGTCCTAAGACCAAAAAGGTATGAACTGCTGAGCTGTTGAGACAGAGATGAAAGCACAAGTGGCTGGGTATGTGAAGCTAAGAAATTCTCCTGTTGTTCAGTTGCTAAGTTGTGTCTGACTCTTTGAGACCCCATGAATTGCAGCACACCAGGCTTCTCTGTCCTTCACTGTCTCTGGGAGTTTGCTCAAACTCATGTCCATTGAGTCGGTGAGGCCATGCAGTGATCTCATTCTCTGTTGCCCCCTTCTCCTCTTGCCCTCAATCTTTGCCAGAATCAGGGTCTTTTCCAATAAGTTGGCTCTTTGCATCAAGTGGCCAGAGTAGTGGAACTTCAGCTTCAGCATCAGTCCTCCCAGCGAATATTCAGGGTTGATTCCCTTTAGGATTGACTGATTTGATCTCCTTGCAGTCCAAGGAACCCTCAAGAGTCTTCTCCAACCCCACAGTTCAAAAGCATAAATTCTTTGATGCTCCACCTTCTTTACAGTCCAACTCTCATATCCGTACATGACTATTGGAAAAATCGTAGCTTTGACTACATGGACCTTTATCTGCAAAATGATTCTAATTTCATCTTTAAAATGATGGGGAGATAGTGAAAGATTTTTAAGTAGGGGAGGGCAAATCACATCTATATATTTCTGTGTTGGGAAATATCAGTCAGCATGTCCTTTGGAGGCTTGCTTTGTGGTTTAGCTGAGGGGTGGCTTTGAGAGGAGGCACGGTGACCAGGTAGGAGGCTGTCCTAGTTGTTCAAGCTCAGTGTGATGCAGTCTCAAAGGAGAGCAGAGGAGCGGTGGGAATCACTTTGAGGGGACTCCTGGATCTCTGTAGGACTAGGGACTGCAGCAGCGCACAGAATGAGTGGGAGTGAGGACTCTGGAGTGCTGCAGGCTCCTGGGTCAGGTAATTCAGGGGATGCTAACAGCAGGCACAGTGCTCACACCCTCTCAGATCTCTGTTTCCTCCCCAGGCTTCTGTGCTATTTCACTTCTTTGGGAGATGGCTTGATGGCTCACTTGTGCAGAGGCTGCAAGTACCTTGGAATTTATGTGTTTCCCCAGCTTAACCGTGAGATGGCTTTTAGCCAGAGACTGACTGCACAGAATATGAAAGCTCAGCTCCCCCTCCTTGAGATGGAACAAACTGGAGATGTGAAATACACCCCAGGGCTCCCCCACAGGATCAGGCTGAAGCTAGAATTTTTGCTGCAATCACACTGTTGCTTGGCTTCCACTTTTCCCATTCAGTTTTCTCTTCCTTACTCCCTTTCAGCGTTCTCCTGGGAGCACACTTCTCTCTCTGCCCCTCACATGAACATTCAGAGTCTGCTTCTGTGGAACCTGACCTAAGACAGCGCTCTTGTGGACCTTGCATTTTGCTCGGATAGAACATACCATGTGTGGCGTGGACTTTAGAGGAAGGAGAGTCAGTTCACTTTGGGCATGTTGATTTTAAGTGCACTTGGATCATTTGTGGAAATAGCTAATAAGTAGTCAGAGCTGAGTTAGAAATATTGATTTGAGAGTCGTCAGGATATGGATGGTGGTTGAAGCCATGGGTGTGAATGAGGTTCGTTTAGGAGAGTGTATGAGAAGTCTAGAGGTGAAGACTGGGCCATGGGGAAATTTTGACACATATATATTAGCATGTCCTTCATAAAAATCCTTTTTACACAAGTAGCACTTTCCATTTTCATATTCAGAAACATCATATCATTTGACCTTTATGGTAACAAAGGAAGGTGGGAGGCTGTATAATTATTGTCATTATTTTTCAGATGAGGAAATTGAGACTCTGAAAATTCATGTGAATTACTTAAAGTCAAGAAAATGGCAAGGCCAGCATAAAAACTCAGGTCATTTAATTCCTAGCAAAAGGATTTCCTGTCTCCCAATTGCTTTTGAAAAAAAAAAAAGTCTTTTTTTTTTTTCTTCTAAATAGTCTCCCAGTGTGCAGGCAATTGTCTTCTTTATTGCAGACTCAGCATTCTTATGAATGCATATGACATCTGTTCCAGGGTGTCTGGTATCCTCATAAATTTATTATGCTCTGCTGCATAATAACTTTGTTTCCTAGAGCCCAGAAAGTCACTTCCTTCAGGAAGCCACCCTGAACCAGCTTCAGCGCTCTGCTTGTTTCTTAACAGTTTTACATTCATTTGACAGCATATTCTTTTTACATGTTGACATACTACTTCTGAGTTTTTTTCTTTGATACGTTTTGTGTATTTTTGTTTTTCTTCCTCCAGCTATTTTATAAGACAGTCTTTAAGATGTTCTCTTCTATACAAAAGTCAGTACAGTCTCAGTATAGAATTTTGGGGAAAGTAAAACGTAATCCATAATCCTAGATTATAACAATTATCAATTTCTTATGTATTTAATTGCAGTCTGTTCATTTCCCCCACATTTTTGATTTTGTCCTTCATGGTGGCATTCCTGATATTTGTAGTTATTCACCCAGGTTGTTATTTGAGGTACAAATATGTCTCATAATGAATTTTGATTCTGTGTTAGGATATATTGCAGACATTGTATAGAGATTCTACATCTGCTTGGGCCTTCCTTAAGCAGGAGATAGATTTGCAAAAGATGCCTCTGACATTTTAGTCAGGTTTCAGGAACAAAGATGATCAGAGAAGAGACTGATGAGGGGGATATGATGTTTTGCTTACATATATATTTTTACTTTCATGGAATAAAATGCTTAACAGATTTAATGGGTCCAATGGTCTTCATTTGTTAGGATGACCCTGTTTGATGAGCTTGCGTTTTTACTTTCCTCTCCCTGTTGGGACTATTTTGACAGCTGAGGGCATATTAGAGCTAATAAACAATTTGGCTTTATCTGATTTTTATTCAGCTGTCAAAACATGAATCTGACCTTCTTTTAGAGTTTAGTATAAAACATTTTTCTGGACTTGGATTAATTTTTAAGAGAGTTCTAATAGGCTGTACATTCCATTCTTAGACGAGAAACTTTCCAGTCAAGTTTTCTAAGGTATTCTCAAGTTCATCTGGCTAGAATCCTTTCTTGGCACAAGAACGTCACTGTATATAACTGTGACTCGTCATTAATCTGGGTGTATTAGATTTTCAAACATTGTTCCTGCAAACTACACACTGGATTTACACTTTGCTGGATGACATTTAAGCAGTTAGCCTAGATTTTGTGTATTCCCAGCACAGCATGAAAATGCATTTACTAAGGGCTTTGTGTCTGTGGTTTTAGGTGAAAGAAGAAATAAATCTTCCTCTCTCCTGAGATGTTTAGATTATGTTTAATTGACTTGTAAAATATATTAGCATGATCAAAACACTTTAAAAAATGAATTCTTCTTTTAAAAAATAAAGCAGGTTATGTTAGGGGTTTTAGTTTAAAAGCTTTGAAATTGTGAAATACCAAGGAGTTGAGGGGCATTATTTTCAGAGAAAGACCAGCTCATGTGAAAAATATTTATAATGTATGCTTATGCTTTTGAAGTTTGAATAGACATAAACTTGCTTCTGAAAAGAATACTTTTCATTCCTAGGAACTTGAAGTTTCAAGCCTTTTCACAGGATACTGTTGGAAACCTGTTGTTGTCCAATGCTACTCTTGACTTAAACCTTGGAAAGAAGTCAGTATATTTTCGGAGATACATGGACGATGGTAGAATTTCCATTTCTGAAAAAAGGTGAACACTTGCCACTCCGGCCATGCCTCTCAAGGCATGGTCTCTGGACCAGCTGCTTTGGCATTGCTACCTACCAGTGTGATATTGAGCATGTGGTTGTCCTGTGATGAATAATGCTGCTCTCATAGACTGTTGCTGAGGTGCCTGACCTCAAACCGTCTGCCAGCCAACTTCTGCTTCAAACTCAATGGAGGTCAGTCCCTTATGAGTAAAACTATTGGAGAAACATGATATCAACTCACTTCTCTGGATGATCATCAGGCCTATCCTTGAATCAGGGCAGAGCTCTAGAAAATTACATAACTGTTTCACATTATCATATCGCCTGAACAACCACCATCTCTAAATCAGATTTAAATGCTTTATCTTTGGCTTTGTCTGTATGTGGTAGATAATTTTGGTCAAAGACACATTGCCTATTACTTCTGTATACAGTCTCATTTGGTAAGTCCATTTAGAATTTATAACCTGGGAAGAAATGCATGTGCCCATTTTCTCTCTCTTTCTCTATCTCTTTTTTTCCGTTATAAAGTTGCTTTGCTTTCTTCAATCAAATAACGGAAAGTTTTTAGCCTGGGCTTTTTGCTGTTGTTATTTTTCTTGTTCCTGAGGAGACTCAGAGCAAAACTGAATAGGCAATCACAATAATTACATCAAACCTTATGCTTAGAATTTTTGCTTTCTTCTACTCCTTCTTATATCCTTGATACATTATTTCCACCCCCAGAACTTTGCTGTATACATGCATTTTATTTTAAGGTGCTTTAAATCCCTGTGAAAAGCTGAAAGTATAAACGAACTGTTAAGGGTAGGATAAAAAGGGCTGCTGAGAAGGGCAGAGAATAATGATTCTATAAACTTTTATAAACTGTAGAAACATAAAAGGAAATGGTATTTTTGATCATCATTTTACTGCCAGGGTGACTCCAGTCACCAATGGTCATTTATAGTGAGACTTAGCAAGTTGTGGCCTTATCATACACTGTACTTTTCTGTAGACTCTATTGATTAAGAGAGATAATGAATATGATTAATTATATGTGGATTTAAAATTCTGTATATAGGATCCTTTAACAAAAGATTATGAAATAAGTGGACCAAATATTTGTATCAAAATGGAAACACCATGAGGATTCAAAGGGCTTTCCTGGTGGTTTAGACAGTAAAGAATCTGCATTGTTGGGAAGATCCCTTGGAGAAGGAAATGGCAACCTACTCTACTATTCTTATCTGGAGAATTCCATGAACACAGGAGCCTGACTGGCTACAGTCTATGGGGTTACAAAGAATTGGACACGATGGAGTGACTACTAACACTTTCACTTTCATGAGGATTCAGAACAGTAGCTTCTCTTAAATTTCTTGTATTGGTTTTTTTTCTTTCTTTTTATTGGAATATAATTACTTTACCATGTTGTGTTCGTTTCTGCTGTGCAGCCTTGTGAATCAGCCATATATCCCCTCCCTCTTGAGCTTCTCACTTACCCCCCTCATATACATACATTACCATGTATAAAATAGCTAGTGGGAAACAGCTGTCTGGTTTTGGTTTTACATGTCTCAATTTTTTTTCCAAAGGATCTATAAACTTGGAATCCTTGGCCATCTGAAAAACTTTAGATGTGAGGCTAAGATAATTTCAGTGGAAACAGGAAGTAATTATGATGCAATTAAAATATATTTGCATGCAACCTTTCAAAATTACATTTATTTTTGCATATAGTCCTGTCTGTAGTCTTGAGATAATGTAGATACCAATAAAAGATAAAAAATGAGAGTCAGAACTGTAGGGGAAAAATTTCTTTGAAAAGTCATTTACCCCAAAATCTCATTTGAGTTTTAACCTTTGAATGATTGTTGCTTTAAATGAGCAGAAAATGAGTAGTCGGAAAATGACTTTTTTCTGTTCTCTTTCCACTGAAATCAGTCTTCAGAGTTGATTATTCCACTTCATGGATGGAAAATCTGGCAGGTTGTGGTAGCTTTTATGGAATGCTAAAAGTTTTTCTCACTACAAATCACAAGACATAGTATGAAATATTTAAAAGTCCAATCTCTTATAATACTCCAATTTTTTGTTTTGCTTTACTATTATGGCTTTTTCTATTTCTTCCTATAAGAGGATTTTTCTCCCTTGATGAGTAGTTTCCACCTCTCACAGATCAGAAAAGGGGAGGGAGGAGAGGAAAGCGCAGGAAACTTTTGGTACCCTTGTGATCTAGTTCCTGTGTTCGCTAGACCTGGCCAGGTATGGAAGCTCACTTCTCTTCATATTGAGGGATGCTTTTTAATGGATTCTTCAGAGACTCTCTCCATTGCTGGGATCACCCAGCTGAAGTTCTCTGGAGACTGGCTAGTGCATCTCTATTTCCGCTGGTTGCTTCATTCTTCCTTAGACCCTTTACATCAAACAATACCTGATTCTTTTTCTCTCTGGTTTCTCACTTTCTGTGTTTCTTGTCCTCCAGATGTACTCATACCCCAACAAACTCTGAGAATACTGACCAGTTCCAGCACAGCCAAGTCTCATTTATTTCTCCATCAAAGCAGCCGGCGAACCCCGTGTCTTGCTCTTTAGGATTTCTAGGTATGAGTCAGACACCAGCTCATTAGGTCTCCCTACGTACAGGGCACACTTATCAACTCTCTGAGTGGTCTTGTTGAGTACACTTTCCCTAGAGAGAGAGAACTCACTGCCTCATTTTAGTGAGTGAAAACTTTAGGGTGAAACTGACTTTTTATCCTGGTAGGAGAAGAACTGTTAGGACAGTCATAGTGAGTATTATGGAATCATGCTGTAATTTAGTGAAAAATTTGTGCAACTTTGGTTTCAGGAAAAGAATACAAATTTTATCAAACTAGTCAATCTAAAATAAATGTGTGGAAGAAAGATATTTGGAAGTAGTGACAGAGAAATTGGTGATGAAATAGACAGAGACAATAAATACTGTGTGGAGTAAGGAATCCAGAGAAAATCTCTAGTTGTTTGAACAAGAATAATATTAAAATATATGATTTAAAATTCCAAAAGTAACAGTGATGAATTGTAATAGTGGATTAACTGTAGTAGAAAGAATCAGGGAGGGATTTACAGAGTCACATTTTTGAATCTTAACTTGTTTTGTTGGAAAAAAGATGTTTGAAATAGATAAATTTTAGCATATTATTTATAGTCTTGGAGCCAGATGAATTTAAAACATAAGCCCTTAGGGGAGTGAAACCTAGGTTTTTGTGGGAACAAAGAGTAGGGAGAGATGAACTGGGGGACGATTGTGCATATTCCTTTGCGTGTTTTTAAAAAATATGTGCATTTATTTCTCTAACACAATTTTTAACTTTTATTATTTAAATATGTTTAAAAATTATGTGGGAATATATAAATAGATAAGAATATATTATTTAATGTGAAAAAGATGATTGATTTAAATTATTGCTGTAAGATATTAAATCAATGTAAACCTATAGCATCACATTATTCAATGGGATACAGTCATAGGCACCTTTAGAAGGATCAAAGAAACAGAACAATAGTAAAAAAGATATCTTAGTACATATATGAATTCACCTTATGAAAATGATCTAATAACAGATCTTTGGGAAAGTCAAGGGTTTAGGTCATTTACTTTTAAGTAAAACTGTTGTCTTCAACTCTTATCCAATACTAAAATAAATTCCAGATCATAATTAACTTATAAACATTAAGCCATAAAATGCCTAGAAAGAAACTCAGACATTTTATCTGAGCTCTACTTTGGGTAAGATCCTTTAAATTTAAAACAAATAAGAATTTGCAAAAAATAAAAAGCAGATTCAGCTACTTTTGAAAGTTCAAGCTGTTCATGTTAACTTAAAAGATGGCAAAGAAAAATAATTGTGACAAATATAAAAATATTTAATATTGATTTATAGAGAAGTAATTCAATTAATTTTTATTTTTTTTCATATAATGCTAGGGTTCTACCACTAAGAAAAAACCCCGAGATTCCAATAAATAAATAGGTGAAGACCATGTATACTTATTTCACCAAAGAAACAATAAAATAATTAGTAGGCATTAGACAGTCATTTTGGTTACTTCATAGTGAAAGCTTACAAATGAAAATAAGATATAAACAACATTAATTAAGTATACAAAGTTATTCTTAAAGGGAATTCCCATGCTGGCAAGTATGAAGTGGGCACTTCAGACACTGCAGAGAGTACAAATTGTTTTAACTTTTCAAGTAGGTGATTTGGGAATATGTATAGAGTTTAAAAAATTTTCATATCTTTAAGGTTAGAAATTCAATTGCTGATGTTTTTGTAAGATAATTTATAACAGTGCAAAAGTTAAGACTTTTAAAAAAGTTAATTTATTTTAATTGGAGGCTAATTACAATATTGTAGTGGCTTTTGCCATACATTGACATGAAACAGCCATGGGTGTACATGTGTTCCCCATCAAGTTAAGACTTTCAAACTGTTTAGCCATTATGAAGTGAAAAGAGAAGTAATGTTTTTAAATACTATGCAGACATTATATAGGGTGTTCATGTGTAGTTTTTAAGAATATGGAAAATGCTTATGATAACATTTTAAAGAAAAACACAAATTAGTATTTAGTAGGCAAAATAACATATAGAAAAATTGAGAAATTATGATAACATTTGGGCTTCTCAAGTGGTGCTAGTGGCAAAGAACCTGCCTGCCATTGCAGGAGACTTGAGACACAGGTTTGATTTCTGGGTTGGGAAGATCTCCTGGAAGAGGTCTTGGCAACAGACTCCGGTATACTTGCCTGGAGAATCCCATGGACAGAATCCCATGGCCCATGTAGCCATGGGCTACAGTCCCTAGGATAGCAAAAAGTTGGACTTGATGAATTAACTTCCTACATATGCACGAATGAAAATGTATTAACATTTTCTCTAGGAATTGAAGTCATGGTTTTTAAAAATACTTTCAATATTTTTTCTACTTTCTCTGAAATGATTATGTATTGTTCTCATATTGAGAACAAAATACAGAGAAATGAACACTTGGCACCTAGTCCAAGATCTACAATTTGTTCATGGTGAGAGTGTAGGCAATTGACGCCTTTCATAGGGCCATCATCACAGTAACAGCTTTGTTCAGTTTAGTGGCTCAGTCCTGTCCGACTCTTTGCAACCCCATGGACTGCAGCATGGCAGGTTTCCCTGTCCAGCAACTTCTGGAGCGTGCTCAAACTCATGTCCATTGAATCGGTGATGCCATCCAACCATCTCATCCTCTCTCATCCCCTTCTCCCCCTGCCTTCAATCTTGCCTAGCATCAGGGTCTTTTCTAATGAGTCAGTTCTTCACATCAGGTGGTCAAACTATTGGAGTTTCAGCTTCAACATCAGTCCTTCCAATGAATATTCAGGACTGATTTCCTTCAGGATTGACTGGTTTGATCTCCTTGCTGTCCAAGAGACTCTCAAGTCTTCTCCAACACCACAGTTCAAAAGCATCAATTCTTCGGCGCTCAGCTTTCTTTATAGTCCAACTCCCACTTCTGCACATGACTACTGGAAATACCATAGCTTTGATTAGATGGACCTTTGTTGGCCAAGGAATGCTTCTGCTTTTTAATAATGCTGTCTAGGCTGGTCTTAGCTTTTCTTCCAAGAAGCAAATTTCTTTTAATTTCATGGCTGCAATCACCATCTGCAGTGATTTTGGAGCCCCCCAAAATAAGGTCTCTCACTGTTTCCATTGTTTCCCCATTTATTTGCCATGATGAACTGAACTGCTGGGACCGGATGCCATGATCTTAGTTTTCTGAATGTTGAATTTTAACAGTTTTGTTGGTACTACATTAAGCCATGATGGGTCTGGCAAATATAAATGGTTATGAAAATGGTGATTCTGGTTTTGGTAACTGCTGGTTACACAATCCAGTACATCTCCCCTTTTTTTGTCTCTGTGTATTCTACTGAATTGCATCATCAGTATTTTCTTTAATATTTCTCTTATTTGGGAAAAAGACAAGTGAAAACGTTGATTATTTCAATCTGTATTTGTACTCACAATCTCCAGACCTGGAGTTATGAGCTGAGTTTACAAATCTGAATACTCATTTCTTATTGTCTTGAACCTTGGATCCACATTCTCCTCTCCTTTTAAAAAGTGGTCTTTTGGCTTCCGTTGAATACCAATGAACTTGAATTAGACAGAAAGGAATGTAATACCCCTTCATAAGAACCCACAACCTTTCTGTACTTGAAAAATAAATCAAGTACAAAATACTCCACCTGATTCCCTCTTTGGATGGCCTTTGGCTTCTGTCTCTTGGAGGAATCAATTTTTGTTCCAGTGACCTCTGCATTGTCACTTTTTGATACAACATTCTTCATGAACCTGGGGCCAAGAAGAAAAAAATAGAGGAACAAGTTTTGGTCTTAGGGCTGGAGAGTCTGTTATAAAAAATGCCATTGGCTTTTGAGTTGGAAGAGGTATGTTCTTGAGAGAATGCATTTCAAACAGCATTTTGATCCTCAGAAACCCAATAAATTCTTGACTCTTTCTAGTTGGGAACATAATGTAATAGTACTGTGCTAGTCTGTTAAGTCAGAGCTCCATCTTTTGCACGATTCATATTTAAACTTTAAAGAGGCTCACAACTGAGCTTTCACAAACAGTAGCTGTTTACTTTCTTTCCACTAAAATAATCATCACAAATATCCCTCTGAGAATGTATATTTTCAGATGCCAGGTAATCAAAGCTTAGTTGTACTCAGAGGCTTTTTAGAACCAAATGGAAAATAATTGCTTTAAAGTACCCACTTGTGAGAATTTCTGCTCATCAGTATAATTGCCAGCAGCCACTGTCTTTCTACCACAATAAATTCACAATGATTCATTAGTTTCTTTTGGGAGGATGAAATAGATCATCTTGTTAACATCAGCTTCGATTTTTAAATAACTTCACTTGATTTCATATTGGAATTACAGTTTGCACATAAACTAAAATAATAAATATCCCTGACCCCATTCTAAAGAGTAGTGTAGGTAGTAGAAAAGGATAAAGTTAGAACTTAGCCAGCCTTGCAGGATTTAGATATGAGTTCTCTGTGTGTTTACTCGAGGAGGATTTTTATTTCTTCTTTTTTGTCAAAGGAATTTAATTTCTTGACTGTAAGCCTTGGCACACAGAACCCAGCAGTTGGCAAATAATCCTTGGGATGTGGTCTCAAGTACCTTTGTCCAGCCATCTGTTTGGTATCAAATGAACACGATGATTGCTGGAAAAAAAGAAAAAAAAAAACTACTGAGTAAGAATGCTTGTCCAAAATTCTGTCATCTTACTTACCAGTTTCCCTAGATTGATGAGATCTTAATTAATGTACATCAAGAATACTTTGCATATGTGGATAATGGTCAAAGTTTAGCATATGTTTGTTGATTTGCTAGTTTTTAAACAGCTTGAGAAATATGTCCTGTCTATATCTTTGTCATTTGGTTGGGATGATTAACTATTTGAATCAATTATCCTTTTGGAGTTCTACAAACTCACCTGAGGGATCAACCCTAGCTTTTCAGGGTCAATACAGGTGGGTGCGTATGTCCCCTCCAAGCTGGCACACACCCTCAGTGTGTAAATCACAAGTGCATAATCCAGTGATTGCCCCTTAGGGGTACCATCCACATTCCTACCCCGTTGCAGCCTCCTCAGCCAATCAGAGGCTCCATCCTCTAGCTTCCATGTTCACCATAGTTGAAATAAGAAACCTAAATTTTAAAAGGTTTAAAAGGAGAAGGCAATGGCACCCCACTCCAATACTCTTGCCTGGAAAATCCCATGGATGGAGGAGCCTGGTAAGGCTGTAGTCCATGGGGTCGCTAAGGGTTGGACACGACTAAGCGACTTCACTTTTCACTTTCATGCACTGGAGAAGGAAATGGCAACCCACTCCAGTGTGCTTGCCTGGAGAATCCCAGGGACGGGGGAGCCTGGTGGGCTGCCGTCTATGGGGTCACACAGAGTTGGACACGACTGAAGTGACTTAGCAGACTTAGCAGCAAAAGGTAATGACTGCTCGTGGGTATTTAAAAATTTTAAATTGAAAGTGTAGCCAGAGCTTTTCAAGGTGGCTTCAGAGACAAATACATAGACTTAGAGCCAATTTAACTATTTTAGTCTGTTTAAACACTGCAGAACACAACCTAGAGAAAAAGATTTTGAGGAAAAAAAACGTTTTGTGAGATGCTTCCTGGAGATGATTTCAAAGAGATAACCAAGGCTGAGAAGGGCTCTTGAGAGTCCCTTGGACCGCAAGGAGATCCAACCAATCCATTCTGAAGGAGATTGGCCCTGGGATTTCTTTGGAGGGAATGATGCTGAAGCTGAAGCTCCAGTACTTTGGCCACCTCATGTGAAGAGTTGACTCATTGGAAAAGACTCTGATGCTGGGAGGGATTGGGGGCAGGAGGAGAAGGGGACGACCGAGGATGAGACGGCTAGATGGCATCACTGACTCGATGAGCATGAGCTCTGAGTGAACTCCGGGAGTTAGTGATGGACAGAGAGGCCTGGCGTGCTGCGATTCATGGGGTCGCAAAGAGTCGGACACTACTGAGCGACTGAACGGAACTGAACTGAACTGAACTGAGAAGGGCCTGTTTGTCAGCTGCTGGTGAGCCAAGACTGTGGTGAGCAAGATAGTCTGTCCAGGGCCCCAAACAGCAAGGTGACATGAATGCAGGCTGTAACAAGTGGCCAGGGTGCAGGAAAACAGAACAGACAAATCCCAGGCTCTTAACTGGTACTGTGAGCAGGGGGCTCACTTCACAACCCAGCACACCCTATGCCGTGTCTAATCATTTGTTTGGCTGGCTCTGGAGGTGGCCTGTATCCAGCACAGTACCCATGATGTAGATAGTACATTGAAGGGAACAAAGAAGCATCTGAAAAAAAAAACAAAAAACAGTGGATATTTCTGATTTGGAATTTGGGAAGCGATAACCTAGTTTCTGAGTTGGCAAAGGAAAAAATAACAAACTGCCTAATTTTTTTCAATGCTTGGTCATTTCTAGAAGAAATAACTAAAAAGGATACCCATCAAAGTCTTTCAGAGTTAAACCAGGGCAATTTTCAGCTGTTTGGATGAATAACCTTAATTTCCATTAATACAAGCTGCATTTGTCCCTTAGTGGAAGATCTCAGACATATTGTGATGCAAATTTAATTTGGTGGAAAGCTTGCAGTGTCACTAAAATTCTCAAAGTCCTGATTTCANCATTGGAAAAGACTCTGATGCTGGGAGGGATTGGGGGCAGGAGGAGAAGGGGACGACCGAGGATGAGACGGCTAGATGGCATCACTGACTCGATGAGCATGAGCTCTGAGTGAACTCCGGGAGTTAGTGATGGACAGAGAGGCCTGGCGTGCTGCGATTCATGGGGTCGCAAAGAGTCGGACACTACTGAGCGACTGAACTGAACTGAACTGAACTGAACTGAGAAGGGCCTGTTTGTCAGCTGCTGGTGAGCCAAGACTGTGGTGAGCAAGATAGTCTGTCCAGGGCCCCAAACAGCAAGGTGACATGAATGCAGGCTGTAACAAGTGGCCAGGGTGCAGGAAAACAGAACAGACAAATCCCAGGCTCTTAACTGGTACTGTGAGCAGGGGGCTCACTTCACAACCCAGCACACCCTATGCCGTGTCTAATCATTTGTTTGGCTGGCTCTGGAGGTGGCCTGTATCCAGCACAGTACCCATGATGTAGATAGTACATTGAAGGGAACAAAGAAGCATCTGAAAAAAAAAACAAAAAACAGTGGATATTTCTGATTTGGAATTTGGGAAGCGATAACCTAGTTTCTGAGTTGGCAAAGGAAAAAATAACAAACTGCCTAATTTTTTTCAATGCTTGGTCATTTCTAGAAGAAATAACTAAAAAGGATACCCATCAAAGTCTTTCAGAGTTAAACCAGGGCAATTTTCAGCTGTTTGGATGAATAACCTTAATTTCCATTAATACAAGCTGCATTTGTCCTGTAGTGGAAGATCTCAGACATATTGTGATGCAAATTTAATTTGGTGGAAAGCTTGCAGTGTCACTAAAATTCTCAAAGTCCTGATTTCAAAGAATTTTAAAGCTACAGATGAATAATCCTGGGTATACTGTGCATTTGAGATCATGATTTGCCCTAAGAAATGCTTTGTTAATGTAGGTAAGGGATGGAAGAAAATACTTGATCATATGCTTTTTTAGCCTTTCTACCCTTGAAATATTGAAGGTTAAGATTTGAAAGAAAGAGTAGTCATGGAATTATGGGGCAATCATCTGTGTCTTTAATGCAAGATACATGTGGGTCAAAACTGGAAGACACCAAAGCTTGCACTTTGCATTTATTGGAGATGCTATAAATGTTTGTTATTTGGCTGAAGGAGTAAATGCAGTAGAGTTTGTTTTGTGCACTGTCCAGTTTCTTCCATGTCTTCTTCCTCTGTGTCACCATTGGAGTTATTGACTGCACTTCCATAGGGCATCGGGTGCCTGATCTCTTGGTGGTGGAAGGGCCAAGACATCAAGATCCAAACTTATTTTGGCCACCCACTCATACCATGAAATTTATCCCCCTTTCACCTTACCCAGCTCTGGGGAGGTATCTTAATGCATTGCTTCCTAGTATGCTGTAAATTATCCACAGTTGGCTTAAGACCCACCCAAATGAATGGATACCTTTTTTGCATTTCAGATGACAAATTTGGGAGTGGAAGGTCCCTGAGAAATCTAAAATCTAATCACTGGATAAAGAAATACATTAAAATCAAATAATACAATATTAGCAGCTACAGAAAGAAGGACTGTCAAGTGTGCTTGTAAAGGAGTGGTACTGGAATTTTAGTTAATAGACCTTTATTGCATCCTCTCTGCAAGGAGCGTATAACACTGGGTGGTTACATTTTCCTTGAGTTTAATTTGAAATTTCTTCATGTTCTGACAGCCTAACCTGAAATAGGCCATTCCTCTGATTGTTCACTAACCTCACCATCTCTCTCTCTCTCTCTCTCTTTTTTTAAAAGGAAGAACAAAGTTATTTATAGACTATTAATTTAGCTTAAATGATTCTAGCCGCTGGCTATGTGTAATCAGCTTTTTCCTCCTTTCTACTTAGAGTTGGCTGGAAACGCGTCAGATGAGAGAATTAACAAATGTATTGTGTAAGAGCATCCGTGACTGCCTCTTATGTCCTAATACAAGTGGGGTTTCCAGGCCACATGAAAAATAGGCAGATTCAGTCCTCCATATAGACAGCTGGCTTGTTCACTGTGCTTCAAGACACTTGGGACACTTGGGAAGAGAGAGATTCTTACCTTGGAAGTGCCCCTAATGACACATGAAATGGAATTTGAGCATACTTCTATGTATTTCCAAGCACACAGAGTTAATTCATAGTAGGAACTTTTTAAAAAGTTGGTGAGGGAGGTTCTTGCTGGGAGATTAGGGAAGGGATTACTTAGTGGAGACCACTGAAGGGTTTTGTTTTTCTCTGAGTAACTAATCTCATGGTTAATGCAGTGTCTATTTAAATGAGCACAACTTGTGTCATTATAATAGAAATGGGAGCCTGTTGCCTGCATTGTTTTGAGGAAATAATCAGACAGTGAGAGAATTTAGGGTCCTCTCTGATGGTAGAACCACCTCTGAGCCACCATCCCATCAACCTCGTCAACCCACTGGGTGAGATACTCAGGAAGTTCCTCTCCTGGTTGAAACTTACAGAGGACAGCACTTCTCCCATCTGATGTAGTGGCAGGTCACAGAGGACTTTTTTCTGAAGTAATTTCAAATCTGGAGCAATGTTCCGCAAGTAGTAAAAAAATTTTTTGTTGCATTTGGGAAAATGTTAACATCTTACCATGTTAAATTAGTCATTATTCCTCTCAGTCTCTATAATTTTTCTGTCTATAATATATATTTATCTATAATATAATCTATTTTCTGTGAATGACATGATAACTCTGACTTGGAGAACAAGACTGATCCCACCATTTCCAGAGGTAAGATCCTCATCAGTTTCACCTGGCTGCAGAGTTTACCATCTCTGTTTAATGTTTCACTCAAAACTGGTACCAGGTCTCCCAAGGTAGCAACTGCTACCAGACTCAATTCCTGCCTACTCTTCCTGTCACCCATCTCTGAGCTCACGTCATTAGGTCTGCTTTTGGTGAGTGACCCCCACTGCTGCCTCCTCCTGGTCCAGGGCTTTGCATCATTTCTCCCAGACCCTCTCATCAAACCTATTCTTGTAAAATAGAGTCGGAATAGGCCTCCCATCCCTAGATATTCTGTCCACATCACTCCCCCTGCCCGCACTGCCAATAGCCTGCTCAGGGTTTTTGTTTACATGCCATAACACTTGATTACAAGCATGATTATCTGTCTTTTCATTTCATTCATTTATTTAATGAAATACTCAGGACTTCCCTGGGGATCCAGTGGTTAAGAATCTGCCTTGCCATGCAGGGGACAAAGGTTTGATCCTTGATAAGGAAACTAAGATCCCACATGCTACTGGGCAACTAACAACTAAAGAGCTCCTGTGCTGCAACTAAGACCTTATGCAGCCAAATGAGTAAATTTGGAGAAGGAAATGACAACCCACTCCAGTATTCTTGCCTGGAGAATCCCATGGACAGAGAAGCCTGGCAGGCTACAGTCCATGTAGCAAGAGTTGGGCATGACTTAGTGACTAAACCACTACCACATCATTCAAACTTACCTATCCCTATTTGGTTGGACTTTGATCAAGTATTTCTAAACCACTTGAACACTTGGGTATCCTCAGGACATCCACTGTCAGTCTCTACACATAGGCCTGTTTCCCTTATCCCTCTTCATCTTAGTAGGTGGGTCTACAGACTGGTCTTGAATGTTTTCACTTTCTCTGATTCAAAATTGCTAAGATGGTAATTCTCCATCTAATACTTCTTATCTTTGTACTCAAAGGACACATGTCACAGTGAAATTGACCTCTAGTATATGACCTTATGCTTAATTCGTGGTAGTGATTTTTATATTTTAGTTCAGCCAAAGTGATACATAACTATGATTATAATGCTTTGCGATATGTTCAATGCTAGAGATAGGTAAAATGTACTTTGGGAAAAGGAACCCCAGGTGAAGAGGTACTCAGTTCTCTTGAGAAGTATGGAGAAGAGTGGTTCAGTTAAGCTCCAGGTAAGAGGCACCAGCTGGGCTTTGAAAGATGGATAGGAGTCAGAAAGAGTGGAGGAGTCCATTTAGTTGGGTCAAGGTTTCCCAAACCTGGCACTATTGACATTTTGGGCTTGACAATTCTTTCCTTGGAGGGATTGCATTGTGCATTGCAGAATGCTTAACAGCATCCTTATACTCAACCCATTAAATGCACCCTACCCCCTTCCCAGTCATGGCAGTGTCAAATGTCTCCTGGGGCTACCTCCCTAGCTGAGAATTCTGAACTGGGCCAGTGAGAGGTTAAAAAATGCTAGGCTTGCTCTTAATACTTTTCCATTTCACTGCTGGTCTGTCAGATTCCATTTGCAAGAGGAGGAGACCTTTGTCTGATTTCTCAGTTCTGTAAGTGACACTGTTTCTCACCAGTCACGTGAGTGATCACATATTCATCCTGATGTCATCCTCCTGGTGACATCCTGTATGTATGTCACCAAGATTGTTGGATACTTAGTATGTGTCAGAGGTTATGCCAAGCATTGAGCACACAAAATCCTTCCTCTCTCATGATAGAGGCTCAGAGCTTGAAATTTACTCCCTCTTGTGGTTTTTATACATGCCAGTCAGTCTTGCAGAATTCTGTTCCAGTTTTTGCAAAACATTGTTAAACTTCTTATGACTCATCATCAGTTCATAAAAATTATTGCAAGTGTAATTATTAAACATAAAATCTTAATCACCTACACTTCTTGACTGCTTTGGGCTCTGCACCTTAATATTCAAGGTCTTCTGGACCTTTCTGATCTGTGAATCTAGGACAGGGTGTATAAACCACAGTCCCAGGATCATGTATCAAATCTTGGTTAACCTAATGCCCTCTAATTTCCTTTTTTAAAACATCTACATCCTATTTATGGTCTAGTCATTGATCTGTTTTCTTGTTAATACCTGGTTCTTTTTAACATTCATATTTCCCCATTCATTAAACACACAGAATGACTGCTGTAGTAACGACAATAACAATAGCAACATGTGAAGGTATACATGTGTTTAGACATTGGGTGGGGCCAATAATAAGATGATCCCTGAAATGGCTCTGGTATGAATACGTGCATATGCACTCAGCAGTAGTGACTAAATGGTTCAAGAACGTTTCCATTCCAAATAATATCAATTCAGAGCTACTAAGTGCCACCCACTCTGAACACTAGGTACTTTACAGATGGCAGAGAATACTTGGTCCTCTACAATTGCAAGGGAGGGGAGCCTCGATCACAGAGGAACATGTGTGTGTACATGAGTTTACTTTGATCAGTTGTGATTCCTCAGAGGTCTGTGTATGTAAGTCTTCATCTCACATCAGCTGGGTCACAATACCTGTGGCCCCAATGATAGTGACTTCATGTGAAAGGACATCTCAGTTGGAGGTGTTAAGTTGGAAACAGACCCTTTGCTTGTGTAAAACAATATCTGATACAAATATTAGCATAAATTCTACTTTAAATTCTTTTCTGTAATTTAGAAACTTGTTCCTTTATAGGGGGCAAAATTAACTTCATTTACAGTAGTTCTACTTTCTTTTTAGTATACTTTACCATTTTTCCAGGTTGCAAATTGATATGGAGCATAGAGATATTTAGAGTTGTCTGACAACTCCCTGGGAAACTTTTAAAAACCATTAATTTAGAAACAATCTTGCTTTTATATTTCATTTCTCAATTGGTTATGATGGAAGTAATTGTCATACCCAAAGGGAGAATCATGACTTCAGGCAATACATAAACAGCTAAACTCTTGGAAACAAAGTCTTGTTTTCATGTAAATGCCCCCAGTTATAAAGAAAAATATAATTCAATATGGGAAGCATAATACCATGACAGAACTCTTTCTCAGTAATAATCAAAGTTGTCAGGCTTGTGCATCATACACTTTCATAAAAGAAAAATGGCTTATTTTTTACATCAAGTCTTCATAGCCCCAGATGTTTGATTAGGTGAGACTGTACCTACATACTGTCTACTCAATCATTAAGCACTCAAAAAATCAGTTCTTGATATTACTAAACTTGTGGGATATCAGTATCAATAAATGTTACCAAACCTTTCTGAGTTTTATTGTTTTTTTTTTTAACCTCTCAATTTTATTATTCTAAGATTTAAGGCCAAAGTACCACCTTTGTAGAATTGTTGGGAGGCATAGAAAATAACACATAAATCTGTGATGTCTAATAAATGATAACTATTTGTGCCTATTTTTAGATACTGTTTATGTGGCAGATCATCAGAAGAAAAATAAATTCTGTCCCTTCTGTTTTTGATTTTGAATTTTAAAAGATGACTTATAGTTAATGGCATTGCAGTACCATTTTTTACCTGTAACATATCATAAAGGAATCTGTTCACAATAGTAGTCATTAAAAATCTAATCATATTAAAATTTTAACTAACATAACTAACTGTCTATCTCCATAATGTTCAAGAAATAATATGACATATTGGACATAGTAAACTAATTGGTGAGTTATTTCAAAAGGGTGAAAGTGTTCTGGTCTATACGTCTAGTTTCCTGGTATTGATTTTTATATTTAGAATATGACAATTCAGCAGAGAATTGTTAAACATCCACAATGAGGAGGATAATGTGATAGATAAAAAACATACCTGTATAGAGATTAATTACAACTAATTTTCCTTCCTCCTCCAAATTGAAAAAAAAAAAATCAATCAAAAACCTATGAGTTAGCAGAATACAGTCTTCCTCCCCACTCTCTACCACTGCTGGTATATTTTCTGATCATCTTTGAAGAGAGCTTGACTAAATTAGGGTCAATGAATGTGAAAAGTGAAATGCAAAACTTCAAGATAATATTCTTAAATATGAACTGCTCTTCCTGGAATTTGTTTTTCATCTTCTTGTGCACAAGTCAGAGATCCTGACCTTTGAGCTTAAGGCAGGAATAAGATGGGTCTTTAGGGTATAAATTTTGGGAAGTAGTGTGTGTTCTGCGTGCAGGAAGATTTCAGTGACGAAAAAGGATCTTTTATGAATATTTCTACTTTTAGTATACATTTTTCCTTTTATCTTTTAACAGTAGCTAGGCACATGAATGACCATATAGAGACTTCATCTCCCAGCTTTGCTTGCAGATAGGTGTCAAAATGTAGGCCAGTGGATGTCTTAGGGGATGGGTCACTTCCCTTGCCCAAATTTCCTCTTCCCTTTGCAGAGGGCCTGGAATATGGTCATAGTTGTAAACTGTTTTTACGAGTATAGTGATGAACTGTTTTAAACCATATAGATGAAGACAATACCCTCAAAAGATGATAGGACAACAAATTGGAAGACACTTGGATTCTTGAAGGACGTCATAGGTCATGGTTGCCCTACCAGGCTCACTCTTGGGTATCTTTGTAACAGGATAGTCTATTCGATGATTAACACATGTTCCCATGTGTATATACTGATTTATTATTGCTAAACACTTTAAAATATATTACTTCATTTCATTGATTAAAAAAAAAAATGAAGGCCTAACATGGGGTCAGCCTAAAGGGCTAGCTCTGAGGAAGTAGTGATAATTTACTGGGAAGGGAATGGGATACATTTTTTAGGATGACAGACATTTGGGAAGGCAGAAGAAGATAGGACCTGAAACACAGATGTTGGAGCTTTTCTTATACAGAAGGACATCTATCTCTTTTCCTTTAATTCAGTGGTTCTCAACCTGTGGTCTTTGGACCAGCAGGATCAATGGCATCTGGAAACTTGTTAGAAACTCTTGCCCATCCCTCAACCCAGATCTACTAAATCAGAAACTCTGGGGTCTAGCCATCTGTTATAACAATCCCTTCAAGTGATCCTGGTGTATGCTAAAGCTTGAGAATCACAGCTTTAATCCTTACATGTGCATACTCAGTCACTTCAATCATGTCTTGACTCTTTACATCCTATGAGCCTAGGACACCAAGCTCCTCTGTCCATGGGATTCTCCAGACAAGAATACTGGAGTGTGTTGCCATGCCCTCCTCTAAGGGATCTTCTCAACCCAGGGGTCGAACCAGTGTCTCCACCATTGCAGGTGGATTCTTTACCGACTGAACCACCAGGGAGCCACCTGGGAAAACCTTTAATCCTTGTAGCAATCCAATCCCTTGGCCATGTGATGCAAAGAACCAACTCATTGGAAAAGACCCTGATACTGGGAAACATTGAAGGCAAAAGGAGAAGGGGGCAACAGAGGATGAGGTGGATAGCTAGCATCACTGACTCAATGGACATGAATTTGAGCAAACTCTGGGAGACAGTGGAAGACAGGGAAGCCTGGCCCGCTGCAATTCAGGGCATTGCAGTGTCAGACACCATTTAGCGACTGAACAACAGCAACAACAATCTGTATAGCAGCTCTGAAAGCTAGTTAAGAGGTTCAGAGTGTACCCAGTTTATGTATGAAAGGACTGAAGCTTAGGGGGTTAGGCACTTTGCCTGTGGTAACACACAAAAGTGGCAGTCTCTGGGTTAGAAACCATTTTCTGATCTAATTCCTATGTACCAGACTGACTTCATTCTCCCAACTCTCTGTTAAGGATTGAAATTTGTTCCATACATAGTGTCTTTTCAAAGTGACAGCAAGGGAATGGATTTTAGGCAACAGATGGAAGGCACAATTGCTGTTGGCTTCTACAGATGGACAGAAAAGATAGAATTTTGTTGCAATGATCTCTCCTCAAGAATCTGGTGCTTTTTAATCTATTGCTTGAAAGTGAAAGTGAAGTTGCTCAGTTGTGTTGACTCTTTGCGACCCCTGGACTGTAGACCCACCAGGCTCCTCTGTCCATGGGATTATCCAGGCAAGAATACTGGAGTGGGTTGCCATTTCCTTCTCCAGGGGATCTTCCCAACGCAGGGATAGAACCCAGCTCTCCCACTTTGCAGGCAGATGCTTTAACCTCTGAGCCACCAGGAAAGGACTGTTGCTTAGGTGTTTCTAATCGACCCCACAGTGGGCCAAAGTAGGCTCAGGGGCCTTTCTACACAAATCCATTTTCAAGTGTTAAGAGGGACTTTGTAGTGTAAAATGCCCCAAAGGACCTTCCTGCATGGGTTTATTTGACCATAGTGATTCAGCCATTTCCCTTTATGTATGCCTAATTGGTTGCTGTACAGGTGATATCAATTCAGAAACAATGCTGAAACATTACTATGGCAATTCAGAAGGTATCCTGCTGCTGCTGCTGCTGCTGCTGCAGCTAAGTCGCTCCAGACGTGTCTGACTCTGTGTGACCCCGTAGATAGCAGCCCACCAGGCTCCACTGTCCCTGGGATTCTCCAGGCAAGAACACTGGAGTGGATTGCCATTTCCTTCTCCAAGGCATGAAAGTGAAAAGTCAAAGTGAAGTCGCTCAGTCATGTCCGATTCTTAGCGGCCCCATGGACTGCAGCCCACCAGGCTCCTCTGTCCATGGGATTTTCCAGGCAAGAGTACTGGAGTAGGGTGCCATTGCCTTCTCTGAAAAGGTATCCTAGCAGAGGTTAAAAAAATAAAACTTGCCCCCACATCTCCTTGCTGGCTGAGATAGGTGTGACACTGTCCTTCAAGCTGATCTTTCATCATGGACAATGTTGGCCTGAATATATTTTTTAAACTATACGAAAGGCAACATTTCTGTTATTTTTAAAATAGATAAAAATTTCCAGATTGTAATATTTTCCATTGTAAAACTTATAATGAATAAATACTAAACTTGCCTTATTTTTATTTGTCATATTTCCTTTTCTTTTAACAAAGGGCTAGGGAAGTCAAGATGGTGAATAAGATTATCAGTTTTGGGGCTTCTTTATAACTCTATATTGGTTGGAATTAGTAAATATGAAACAATCCTGTTGAGTTGTCAGAAGTGAAGCAGATCTGAGCTATGCAAAGGGGGGTGTTGTGGAAATAGAATTTCTTAGGTAAAAAGAGAAATGACAGAATCTCAGAAGTGTGTAAAAGTTTATTACACAACAGCTGCTACTTTTGTGAGTGTGAGAAAGTGTTAATCACTCAGTCATGTCCAGTTCTTTGGAACTCCATGTACTGTGGTTCCTCAGGCCCCTCTGTCCATGGAATTCTCCAGACAAGAATGCTGGAGTGGATTCCAGCATACTCTTCTCCAGGGGATCTTCCTGACCCAGGGATCAAACCCAGGTCTTATACAATGCAGGCAGATTCTTTACCATCTGAGCCATCAAGGCTTCTGAGAAAGAAAAGAAAAGTGCATGAAGGATAAAGGCAGGATAAGGAATCTGAGGTTATTCACTGGGGAGTTGGGCACAAATTGCAATATGAATAGTGATCTTGGCTGGATTGCAGGCGGGTCAGCTTTAATCCAAGCTAGAAATAGATCTGTGTTCTCAAAACATGTGAGCATTGCCCTTTTCCTCCTAAGTGCATGCAGGAATTTCATCCCACCATGAGAAAACAAACAAGCCAGAGAGGAGCAAGAACAAGAAAGTAATGACCTCAACATCTAGAGTTCTGCTTGGTCGGGCAGGCTGCCCTCAAGAGGAGCCGTCTACCAAGTGTGGCATCAAAGAAGTCTTGCCAAGAAGAAAGGATGCACTCAGCCAGGCTCACTGCAGATAGAGCTCTACACCTGGGCACAGACTATAAATAGAGTGTTCTTTTCCTTGACCCTGACCCATTCTCAGTAGAAAGTTGAGGGCTGGGTGTGGGGTGAAAACCACACAAGCCTGCTTGTTCATTAATGAGATAGCTGGTCTGTTTAGAAAACTCAGTGGGAAAAGCATCAAAGCTTTTAGTGGTGCTTTGTAGATAAGTGACCTGACAGTATTTTTCACTTTTATACCTGTCCTAGGACCCAGAGAAGACTCATTTATTCATTCGGCAAATCTCTGTATTTGAGCACTACATACCAAAATAGAATTTGTGGCTGCAAAGATCACTAAAAAGTGGTCTTAACAATGAAAATCTCCTTTCACATTTGAGAGACACAGTATGGGGGGGGGGGGAAGGGGCGGGGAAATTCAACCAATTGACTATTCATCAAAATGATGGGATAAAGAGAGAATAGCAGATCAGTTTTAACATAAAATGGGTGTTTTCATCTCCTTGGAAAATTATCAGTTAAGAACTTCAAGCTTATACTCTGAAAGACTACATTGAATAAACTCTGTTGACCCTAGTATTTCCAAGATGCCTGATTTTTTTTTTTTATCTTTGTTCTTTGTTTTTCAGAGCTGACCTTTTCTTAATGATGGTTTACTGTAACCCAGGTTCATGTTGCATCAAATGGTATGTTTTTAGAAAAGAATCCCATAGGACTTTCCTGGTAATTTTGCAGTGGTTTATTAGAATCTTAAATATTTCAGAAAATGGACTTTAAAAATCTACTTGAAAGAATTTGAAAGAGGAAAAAAATATTGACCTTTATAATAAATTGATACTGTTATAAAAATATACTCTAGAGAACACTGGAAGTGGTCATTTAGAGTTACACTAGCAAAATAAGCTCTTTAAAGTATCTCATAAATATTTTTTATATGCCTTTCAAATGGTGAGAGAGTAGTACATGGTATTTTTTTTAAAATCCATAATCATTTTCTCCTCATCACAGGTATCTGTCCAGAATCATTTACACATGACATTTAGGTAGAAGTGGGAACATTTCCTATTTCTAAATGTTAGATTATTAACAACATCAACTAGCTCTTGTGTATTATAACTATGCTGATTCTAGTGGTGGTTACACACAGATAAGAACTGTGTGGTTCTCTACTAAGGTTATAGCTCTGAAAAATTAGTCAAATGTAGCTTTGCAAAGAGTTGGTCATTGTGAATGTAGTTTTTTAAAATATAAATTTATTTATTTTAATTGGAGGTTAATTACTTTACAGTGTTGTATTGGTTTTGCCTTACATCAACATGAATCCACCACAGGTATACACGTGTTCCTCATCCTGAACCCCCCTCCCTCCTCCCTCCCCGTACCATCCCTCTGGGTCATCCCAGTGCACCAGCCCCAAGCATCCAGTATCATGCATTGACATGGAAACAACCTAGATGTCCATCAGCAGATGAATGGATAATAAAGCTGTGGTACACATACACAATGAAGTATTACTCAGCATTAAAAAGTAAATGTAGTTTTAACCCAGAAATAATGTGCTGTCTTTTCAAATACATAGTGAAGGTTCTGGTTTGAGATCAAACAGAGCTTGTTCTGGCAATGTCTAGGTGTAGAAGACGAACATGTCTCCTAAAAAAATATTCTCTACCTCTGCATACAGTGTCTTAGGGCTCTCTCCTGGTCCTCCTCTTTTTTGCCCCTGAGTCACTTGGTTTCTGAATGCAGAATTTCAAAGAATAGCAAGGAGAGATAGAAAACCTTCTTACGTGAACAATGCAAAGGAATAGAGGAAAAGAATAGAAAGGGAAAGACTAGAGATCCCTTCAAGAAAATTATAGCTCCTAAGGGAACATTTCATGCAAAGATGAGCACAGTAAAGGACAGAAATGGTATGGACCTAACAGAAGTAGAAGATATTAAGAAGAGGCAGCAAGAATACACAGAAGAACTATACAAAAAAGCTCTTAATGAGCCAGGTAACCACGATGGTGTGGTCATAACCTAGACCCAGACATCCTGGGTTGTGAAGTTAAGTGGGTCTTAAGAAGCATTACTACAAACAAAGCCAGTGGAGTTTATGGAATTCCAACTAAGCTGTTTCAAATCCTAAAAGACTATGCTGTTAAAGTGTTGCACTCAGCATGCCAGCAAACTTGGAAAACTCAGCAGTGGCCACAGGACTGGAGAATTTCAGTTTTAATTGCAATCCTAAAGAAGAACAAAGCCAAAAAATGTTCAAACTACCATGTAATTGCACTAATTTCACATGATAGCAAGGTAATGCTCAAAATCCTTCAAGCCAGGCTTCAACAGTATGTGAACCAAGAACTTCCAGATGTATAAGCTGTATTTAGAAAAGGCAGAGGAATCAGTATTCAAATTGCTAACATCCATTTGATCATACAAAAAGCAAAGGAATTCCAGAAAAACATCTACTTGTGTTTCATTTCCTACACTAAGCCTTTGTCTCAGTTGGTAAAGTATCTGCCTGCAATGCAGGAGACCAGAGTTTGATCCATGGGTTGGGAAGATACCCTGGAGAAGGAAATGGCGATCCACTCCAGTAGTCTTGCCAGAAAAATGCCATGGATGAAGGAGCCTGGCAGGCCACAGTCCATGGGGTCTCAAGAGTCGGACATGACTTAGCAAATTAACCACCACCATGTGGATCACAACAAGCTGTGAAAAATTATTAAAGAGATGGGAATACCAGAACACCTTACCTGCCTCCTGAGAAACAGGTCAAGAAGCAACAGTTAGAACCAGACATAAAACAACTAACTGGTTCCAAATTGGTAAAGGGTACATCAAGGCTGTATAATGTCACCCTTTGTATTTAACTTATATGTAGGGTGAATCATGCAAAATGCCAGACTGGATAAATCACAAGCTGAAATCAAGATTGCCAGGAAAAATATCAGTAACTTCAGATACGCAGATGACACTACACTAATGGCAGAAAGTAAAGAGGAACTAAAGAGCTTCTTGCTGAAGGTGAATGAGGAGAGTGAAAAAGCTGGCCTAAAACTCAGCATTTCAAAAACTAAGATCATGGCATTCAGTCCCATCACTTCATGACAAACGCATGGGGAAACAATGGAAACAGTGACAGACTTTATTTTCTTGGGTTCCAAAATCACTCCATATGGTGACTGCAGCCATTAAATTAAAAGACGCCTGCTCCTTGGAAGAAAAGCTATGACAAACCTAGACAGCTTATTAAAAAGCAAAAACATCATTTTGCTGGCACAGGTTCATATAGTCAAAGTTACGGTTTTTCCAGTAGTCATGTACAGATGTGAACGTTAGACCGTAAAGAAGTCTGAGTGCTGAAGAATTGATGCTTTTGAACTGTGGTGTTGGAGAAGACTCCTGAGAGTCCCTTGGACAGCAAGGAGATCAAACCAATCAATCCTAAAGGAAATCAGTCCTGAATATTCATTGGAAGGACTGATGCTGAAGCTGAAGCTCCAGTCCTTTGGCCACCTGATGTGAAGAGACCTGATGCTGGAAAACATTGAGGGCAGGAGAAGGGGGCAACAGAGGATGAGATGGTTGGATGGAATTACTGACTCAATGGACATGAGTTTTGAGCAAACTTTGGGAGATAGTGAAAGGGAGCGAAGTGTGGCATGCTGCAGTCCACGGGGGCTGCAAAGATTCAGACACGATTAAGTGACTGAACAACTCTTGGTTTCATCAAAGGGAGTCAAGTTCATAGTCTGAGTACAGGTGGCCCAAGAAATACAGGAATATCCAAAGGATCAACTAGAAATAAGATATGGAATCTTAAGTAAAGAATAGACAAACCAGGGAAATGGGGTCATTAGTAGAGACTAGCAAGATCTTCTGATGTAAAAGATTTTGTTACTAACTTTTTTGAGTCAGGCACTGACAAAAGTCCTTCTGCTGTGTGGTGTTCAAGTCAGTAGAATAAGAAGAAGTTAGTCCAGAAACGAAGTTGTATTCTTTAATCAAAGAATGGAGAGGTATGAGCTGCGCTGCTATAGGGCACACACACTGTTTCCCCCATCCCTTTTCGTGCGCGCGTGCGTGCATGTGTGTGTGTGTGTGTGTGTGTGTGGTGGGGGCGGGGGGAGCGCTAAGTCGCCTCAGTCATGGTTGACTCTTTGCGATCCCATGAACTGTAGCCCATCCTGCTTCTCTGTCTTTGCGATTCTCCAGGCAAGAATACTGGAGTGGGATGTTGTACCCTCTTTCGGGAGATATTCCCCATTCAGGGATCAAACCCTCGTTTTGTATGGTTCCTGCATTGCAGGTGGATTCTTTGCCACTGGGCTATTGTGGAAGCCCCCGCACCTCCTACCCCACCTTTTAGACAGAGATGGTGGGTGGGACTGCTTTAGAGGCATCTGGTCTGCAGGAAGGGGGCGGAGCTATCGCGAGGCTGGTGCAGCTGCTCTGCGCATGCTCAGATCTCTGTGCCAGGTGGGTGCCCTGTCTCTGCACACACCTGGCCTCCGCCATCTTGAGCTGAGGTGCCACAACAGCACTTCTAGATGCAGCTCGCATAGCCGAGGTGTCACTCAGCTGTTTACACTGGGAACTCTGGACTGAAATGTGGGTGCGAGAGTCCTCTGCCCATAGACCCCCGTCAGGCAAGTGAAATTATACTAAGCACAAAGAAAGAGGTTAGACCTCATCACCTAAATTTTGTCTGATTTCCTCCAGGACCCCAGTGGGCTTTGCTGGTGATACTTTGATGGTTGGGATATAATGTAAAAACCAGCCCTCAAATCTTAATGAATTTACAAAGGTTTGTTCACTCATTAAAGTCCAACAGTGGTGGGAGGCTGGGCCCTACACGGTGCCTTTTCTACCTGGACACGAGGAAGCAGGAATATCTCAATGTGTGTCCTCTGCATTCACCATGGCTGAGAAGGCTGGAGGGCTGCTCATCAGCTCTTAAATGCTTTGGCTGAGATGAGAGCCAAGTCCTTTCCATCACTGTCCATTGGCCAGAATCAGCTAAATAGTTGCTATTTGCAAGATGTGGGGGAAAGCGCATGGGTGTTTAGTGAGCCCCACATGTCTGTGCCATATAGTTTGAAGAACAGTTCTGCGTTATAGGGGTGACATGGCTGAACCAGGAGCTCCATGTAACTGTTTAGAGCCTTAAGCTGGTTATTCTACTGGCTGCTTACAAAACTGATATTTTGGCCTTGGTTTAGCTTGTACTTATAACCTTGGAATTGATGCCTTGGAGTGTCCCTTTAGTTTTCAATTCTGCCTTTGTTGGGGTGCTGCTGCTTTCTCTTAACACGGCTGCTGGGGGTCAGATTAGTGGCAAGAGACCACACATCCACCACATGCTGTAAGTTCTTGATTTACTTTGCCTCTAATAAGAAGGCTGAGCACCGAAGAATTGATGCTTTTGAACTGTGGTGTTGGAGAAGACTCTTGAGAGTCCCTTGGACTGCAAGGAGATCCAACCAGTCCATCCTAAAGGAGATCAACCCTGGGATTTCTTTGGAAGGAATGATGCTGAAGCTGAAACTCCAGTACTTTGGCCACCTCATGCGAAGAGTTGACTCATTGGAAAAGACTGTGATGCTGGGAGGGATTGGGGGCAGGAGGAGAAGGGGACGACAGAGGATGAGATGGCTGGATGGCATCACGGACTCGATGGACATGAGTCTGAGTGAACTCCAGGAATTGGTGATGGACAGGGAGGCCTGGCGTGCTGCGATTCATGGGGTCACAAAGAGTCAGACACGGCTGAGCAACTGAACTGAACTGAACTGATAATACTGATGGTGGCAGGAATCAAGGCAATGTATTTGTGTATTTCCTTTGTCTGTAGTGGCCTTTGCTGATGGCTCAGATGGTAAGGAATCTGCCTACAATGTAGGAAACACAAATTCGATCCCTGGGTCTGGCAGATTCCCTGGAGAAGGGAATGACTACCTACTCCAGTGTTCTTGCCTGCAGAGTTCCATGGACAGGGGAGCCTGGTGGGTTATAGTCCGTGGGGTTGCAAAGGGTCAAGCATGACTGAGTGACTAACACTTTCACTTTTGTCTGTAGTCTCCTCTGGGGTACATTGGTGCCTATGGCAATGTTAGTACAGGAAATATACACCAGAACAATTAAAGGAGACAAATTCTATACTCTGCCTGTGTTTCTATTCCAAAAAAGTCTGCATTAACAGTCATAAGGCAGAGCTTACCATGATTTGACTCAAGTGATTCAGTATCTGCATGGCCACCTCCTTACAGGAGGGAGGAAAAAGACTCAAGGCCAGAGGGGTCTGAATGATGTCTCTGTCTCCAGCTCTCTAGCAGGCCAGAAAGCCTTGTCAGTCTTCATCTTCAGGCCAAATCAGAATCTTGAGCCCCTAAACCTCTACCTAAGGGGAAATGAAAGGGCACAGTCAGGTTTGTTGGTTGTATGCTTGATTCTTTGGAAAACGTGGTTTCCTCCCCTTGGGCATCTTCTGACTGGTCTCATGGACTTGTGTCAAAAGCTTGCAGGATAAAGCATCAGTGGAAGACCAAGAAAATATTAACAGGGTTGGACCACAGAGGATGCAAAGCATCAGCAGCATTCATGCCAACAATTTCACAGCAACAGAAGACAATGCCAGCAGCTTTTGTTAGGCTAAGAGACAAGGAATTGAGCACAGATAACAAGGTTGATGACATCAGGCACAGTTGCCCTCTGCTCAAGTATCAGTCCTTGACATAGAGCACTGGCAGCCTGGTGGAGATGCTGGCAGGTGCTGGCACTCTGTGGTGTCTGGGTAGGGCAGGTGTGGAGTCTCTGCTTTTGGAGGGTGCCAGCAACAGACTTCCTGCCTTTGGTCTTGGCAGAGACAGGGGATTGGATGCATAGAGAGTAGGGCCAAGGGAGAAATGAAATGGCTTACACTGTGTGGCAGGCAAGGGGGCTGATTCACAAAACACACCAAAAACTGTTCACAGTTTCCAGAATCACCTGGGAGAGATTTGAGGAGCAGTGGAATTTCTAATGAGGGGTTGAGTGTGCAAAAATACTTTTTGGCCTATGAATGTGACCTCGGACTCCACAGAGACATACACCAATCCAGATGGTGGATCTTCTTCTTTTTTAACTAAACATTAAAAAAAATAAACAACTAAACCTGTTTTTCTTTGTAGTATTTATTTGGCTATGCTGATGTTATTTTTGGTGCATGGGATCTTCCATTTTTGTTACTGTGGGCAGGTTGCGGTGTGCAGGTTGTGCAACGAGAAATCTTTTAGTTGTGGCATGTGAGGTTCTTTTTTTTTTTTTCTTTTAGTTGCAGGATGTAAACTTTTGCATGTGGCATGTGGGATCTAGTTCCCTGACTAGGGATAGAAGTCAGGCTGCCTGCGTTGGGAGCTTAGTCTTAGCCACTGGTCCCCTAGTTAAGTTCCCAGGTGGTTCTTCTTTATTTTTGTTTATTAAGTTTTTGTTTAGCACTTAGAGGGGGAAGATAAAAGTTATAAATCCTCTTTATTTCAAAATAAGGGATTTGATATTATTTAATTATGGTTTAGAGTTAGATAAGGCTGTGGTNAGGAGGGATTGGAGGCAGGAGGAGAAGGGGACGACAGAGGATGAGATGGCTGGATGGCATCACCGACTCGATGGGCGTGAGTCTGAGTGAACTCCTGGAGTTGGTGATGGACAGGGAGGCCTGGCGTGCTGCAGTTCATGGGGTCGCAAAGAGTCGGACATGACTCAGCTGCTGAACTGAACTGAATTCTGGTTTATAACTTTTATTTTATTTTTGACATACATTTCTTATGCACAGCTGTTTTGAAGCTAACAGTTTTGGGGGAAGCATTTGGCATCCACTCTGTAGGATAAAATGAGTAATTTTTTAATATGATTTATTCACAGCTGTATATTTAAGCCTAGCATGAAGTGAAGTGAAGTGAAGTTGCTCAGTCATGTCCAACTCTGCGACCCCATGGACTACATGTAGCCTACCAGGCTCCTCTGTCCATGGGATTTTCCAGGCAATAGTCCTGGAGTGGATTACCATTTCCTTCTCCAGGGTAAAATGAGTATTCCTGTTGGCGGCCCTGCACTGTACACCCTAACTGGTCTCAGAATTCCAGCTGGTTTAGTGACATCAGATGATACTTTGAAATCAGCTATGGTGGAAGCATTTACACCATGGAAATCAGCTAATGTAAAAATTAGGGCTTTTTCTTTTCTTNGTAAAATGAGTATTCCTGTTGGCGGCCCTGCACTGTACACCCTAACTGGTCTCAGAATTCCAGCTGGTTTAGTGACATCAGATGATACTTTGAAATCAGCTATGGTGGAAGCATTTACACCATGGAAATCAGCTAATGTAAAAATTAGGGCTTTTTCTTTTCTTCTTCTTCTTTTTTTTTTTTTTTTTGAGAGCCTAATTTACAGCAACTGACCCTATTTATACTACTCTTCCCGACAGTACTAAACATTGAATCAAGTTGAACTTTTTCTGTAGGCAACTGAAAACTTTTGAAATGAAGAGTAATGCTTTCAAAAACAGTTTTAGACATATTAATCTGACATTGATACATTGAAAATTCAAGCTGAGAGACAAAAAATTCATATTACCCTCTTAAAAAATTCTGGAATAAAAATTAAGAATTTGAACTTAAGTTATGGTGGTATAAATAAAAAGGAAGAAATGAGTTAAAACCTTTTAGTGAAGACTTTGATTTTGACAAAGAAGGTCAAAGAGATTTATCTTTTAGTAAATGTTCTTTAAATATTTGTTAAATAAAATTTGAATTAAACTTTTATTTACAAATTTAATTCTTTTTCTTCCTCTCTGTTCTTTCTCCGATCATTGTCCATTCTCTTTGATTATTCTTTGTATATGCTTATTTCTGTGTCTTACCTTGCTCTTTTTCCCCATCATTTTATTTTTCCTTACTTTAGTCCCAGTGTGTAAGTAAGTAAGTGTTAGTCGCTCCATCATGCCCGACTCTTTGCGACCCCATGACCTGCAGCCCACCAGACTCCACTGTCTATAAGATTTTCCAGGCAAGGATACTATAGTGGGTCATCATTTCCTTCTCCAGGTTAGTCCCAGAGTAATTAGTAAATAATCTTACTAGCTGCTCAGACACTTGGATAGCAATATGTCTTGGGAGATGAAGTGATAGCTCTATTCTTCCCAGAGATTAGGTTAATTGGTATTCCCCAACACAAATATTACATCACAGCCTATTTCTGAATTGAAAAATACTTCATTCTCTCTGCATGCTTATTTGTCTCATGTCAGTTACATTTTATAGATGGAAACAACAAAATGAATGAAATGTGAGTAATATGAATCACCTTTAAAACTTACAGCATGCCTGTCAAGTTAATTGCACAGCCTAAACACCAATTTCATTCCTTTAATTGAATGTCTCACAGGAGCCACCCTTCAGCATATGCTATGGTTAATGATCAATTGTTGCCATAAGTGATTTAACATTTGTATACATGTGAGATGACATGTTGTAATTCATGGAAATACCAACGCTATGAAATAACCACAAACAGTGATAAATGTGCTGTCTATTTTTGTATAATTACTCCAGATCTATCATCCCGCTTTGGTATGTTGAAATGCACTGGTGCATAACAAATGTGCGTCATCCCAATGATCAATATCCTATTTCAAATGATAGCATGTTACTGTATAATTATCATGTTATTCTTTCTGATGACTTTTCTGTCCAGCTATTTCAATTTAAAAGTAAAACCACAACGTGTCTACCTAGATGAGGATGACTATACTGGTCATAATTAGCACATGATTGATATGTGCAGTTTTAACTTAGACATTATGGCCTGTGTCTTCACTTACATCTTAGATGATTTAATTTGTCCACTTGACATAGGCTCTCCTGTCTAGCTATTTTGTGCCCACAATAAATCTCACTTTCTGAGCCTTTGATCTGAGAACTATTTTTTTAGTGTGCTACTTTGGTCTTTTTTTCCTTTTTTTTTTTTTTTTTACTTTGCTTTCTCTTGATTGTTTATTTCATTTTTCTGAGGTAGTATTTTCTTGGTTAAATATTGTAGTATTTTTAGGTTAAATATTGAGGTCAGTTAGGTCAAAGCAATAATAGGCAATTTAAAACTACTTCTCTGAGGGGAAAAAGGTAATTTTTATTATGCTTAATATTTTAAGAATTTGTAATAATTCCTAGAAAGAACAGAGGGAACATAAACACCTCAGTTTTGCAGGCCTTCTTAACCTAGTCACATCATTATAAGAGGGCAACAAGGTAAAAAAGTCAAAATAGACCTACCTTACAATCCACAATTCATTTCTGTGAATATACACAAAAGGAAATGATAACTATAATTCGACCATATATACACACCTATGCTTATGGCAGCGTCCCTGAAAATGCACATGAAGTCACCAGTAATTTGGCTGAAATGTGAGTCTGGCTTGCTCATGCTCCAAGACTATCACCCAGCTAGTTGCGGCAGTGGCTGACCCTCAACTTTTGCCTCTCTGGGTTGCTCTGTTGTTTTCTTCTTTCAAAAGTAATAGCTTTTATTTGTTTATTGTTTTTATTTATAAATTGGACATATAACATTGTACAAATATAAGGCTTCATGTTACTTTGAAACATTTATAAATTGTAATATGATTGCCACTGTAATAATATTTATCATATAACATACAGTTTAATGTTGTCTATGTTCAATAAGCTGTGCATTAAATTTATATGACTATTTTAGTATTTTTTAAGTTTGTCCCCTAAACACCCCCATCCCCTGGTAACTACCATTTTACTCTGATTTTTCTTTTACATTTTTGCTTTTTAAAGATTACACATATAGGTGACATCATGCAGTATTTATCTTCCTTTGCCTGGCTTATCTCACTCAGCATAACAGTCTCATCAATGTTGTTCTAAGTGGTGGGATAGCCTCCTTTTCATGGTTGAATAACATTCCGTTGTGTATATATGCCACATCTTTTTTATCCATTCAGCATTCTATGAGCATTTGTGAATAGTGCTGCCATAAGCATAGGTGTATATATATGGTCGAATTATAGTTATCATTTCTTTTTGTGTATATTCACAGAAATGGAATTGTGGATTGTAAGGTAGGTCTATTTTGACTTGTATAGAAGCCTCCATATTGCTTTTCATAGTGGTTAGACCAATTTATATTCCCCGGCAACAGTGGGAAAGGGTTTATTTTCACTACCTCTTCAATAGCACCTATTGCTTCTTGCCTTCTTGATGACAGCCATTCTAAAAAATGTGAGATATGTCCATCAACAGATGAATGGATAAGAAAGCTGTGGTACATATACATGATGGAGTATTATTCAGCCATTAAAAAGAATACATTTGAATCAGTTCTAATGAGATGGATGAAACTGGAGCCAATAATACAGAGTGAAGTAAGCCAGAAAGAAAAGCACCAATACAGTATACTAACTCATATATATGGAATTTAGAAAGATGGTAATGATAACCCTGTATGCGAGACAGCAAAAGAGACACAGATGTATAGAATGGACTTTTGGACTTTGAGGGAGAGGGAGAGGGTGGGAAGATTTGGGAGAATGGCACTGAAACATGTATACTATCATATAAGAAATGAATCATCAGTCTATGTTCGATACAGGGTTCAGGGACTGGTGCAAGGGGATGATCCAGAGAGTTGATATGGGGTG
>SJYA01000598.1:524733-545825 GCA_006410615.1 Neotragus moschatus | reverse complement strand
TTCAAGATTGGGAACTCATGTATACCTGAGATGGAAAAAAATTTTAAAAAAATAAAAATTAAAAAAAAAAGTGAGATAATAGCACACTGTGATTTTTATTTGCATTTCCCTGATAATTTGTGACATTGAGCATCTTTTCATGTGCATGAGGGCCATTTTGATATATCTTTGGAAACATTTTCCATTTAGTTCTTCCACCTATTTTAAAAGAGACTGTTTTTTGTTATTAAATTGTGTTAGATCTTTATACAGTTTAGATATTAGCCCTTTATCTGACATATGGTTTGTGAAAATTTTCTCCCATTCTGTAGGCTGCCTTTTCATTTTGTTGTTTCTTTTGCTGTGCCAAAGCTTTTGAACTTGATGCAGTCCCATTTGTTGATTTTTGCTTTTGTTGTTTGTGAAAAGCAAACATTTTCAGAAGTTGCATAATAATAGTTTCTTTTTTTTTTTTTTTAAATTGCCATTCACTGAGAGGCAATATTCTAGAAAAGTTTTTAAAAAAGAATTACTCGTAATGTGAACATCTAAGCAAAAAAGTGTGATGGCTGAAATAAATTTAATTCAGGAGGAAGTGATACACCTGGGAAACCAGAGGATTTCTCCAAGCTTGTGAATTTGGGGATTAGGGATCTTCTCTGGATTAGTGTGTGCAAGGTTCAGGGTCTACAGCAAAGCAGTTGTAGTGATGGCAGGGCTTCACTGCAGTTCTCTGACCACTCTGTGGTTCTAAATCTCCTTTAGTCCATGGGTATCCTATATTCACTGACAACACAAAGTAGGAGAGAAACCCCCAGGCAACCACCCCTGAAGAGGCCAGCTCTCTTCAGTGCTGTTTCTGAGGGCTTCTTGATCTCCAGGACACTGTCTCCAGCTCACCTTTCCACACCTGAAAGTCCAGGTCCCATTCTTTGTCCCCTGGTTTCTCTGGATATAAGCCTGAATTATTTTTTAACTTCTGTACTTTTCAAATCTCTCCTACTCACCTGAATTCATTATCTGAATTCTTCCTTTCCTTCCCTGTCGCTTCCCAAAATGAATTTTTAAAAGGCCCTTAGTGATCGCTCAACCTGATTTAATCCTCTCATTCAAGCTTTCTTCATTCCACATCTATCGGCTAAGTTTTTCTCTTGTGTACAGGCCATGCTCTATTCTCAGGTTTTTGACCAAGACTAAACAGTTCTCTCCAGGTTCTCCTTTGTTAATTTCTATTAATCTGTTGAATAAATCTTGGTTCCATCATTCCTTCCAAGAGAAGTTCTTCCTGATCTCCCTGGCTAGGTGAAATCCTATTATCATACCCTCACTGCATTGCAGTTTTACATTTACCTGAGTTTTTGGTTAACATCTTCCTTCTCCAGTAGATTGTAAGCTGCTCAAGGGCAGGGATCGGTTTATTTTTGTTCATAATATTTGTTAATGCTTGCTTTCTCTCCTGTATGTGTGTGAATGTGTATGTATAGGTGTGTGTGTCTGTGTATATGTGTTTAATGAATTGATGGATTAATGAATGGATGGATAGATGAAAACTCTTTATAGAAACTTGCAGTTGTGTTGGGAAATTATCTAATCTGTATATACAAGGAGAACAACAAATGACAAATATGAATGTTAGAAATACAAGTAAAAGCTTTGCAAGATAATTTCAAAATTTCTCTAAACTATTTTTCAGTTCAGTTCAGTCACTGAGTCGTGTCCAACTCTTTGCGACNAACTTGCAGTTGTGTTGGGAAATTATCTAATCTGTATATACAAGGAGAACAACAAATGACAAATATGAATGTTAGAAATACAAGTAAAAGCTTTGCAAGATAATTTCAAAATTTCTCTAAACTATTTTTCAGTTCAGTTCAGTCACTGAGTCGTGTCCAACTCTTTGCGACCCCATGAGCTGCAGCACAGGCCTCCCTGTCCATCACCAACTCCCGGAGTCCACCCAAACTGATGTCCATTGAGTCGGTGATGCCATCCAATATCTCATCCTCTGTCGTCCCCTTCTCCTCCTGCCCTCAGTGTTTCCCAGCATCAAGGTCTTTTCAAATGAGTCAGCTTTCCGCATCAGGTGGCCAAAGAATTTCAGCTTCAGCATCAGTCCCTCCAGTGAACAGTCAGGACTGATCTCCTTCAGAATGGACTGGTTGGATCTCCTTGCAGTCCAAGGGACTTTCAAGAGTCTTCTCCAACACCACAATTCAAAAGCATAAATTCTTTGGTGCCCAGCTTTCTTTATAGTCCAACTCTCACATCCATACATGACCACTGGAATTAGTGTCCAGCTCTTTGTGGCCCCATGGAGTCTGGGCTCTTCTATCCATGGAATTCTCCAGGCAAGAATACTGGGGTGGGTTGTCATTTCCTTCTCCATATTTTGAGTTAAAGGCACCTTCAAAACAGATATAAGAGGGGCACTTTGACCTTGCTTTTTCTTCCTAAAAGCAAGTGCCTAACCTTACTAGGAGGAAGGAGAACATTTTTATCAGCAGAGACAGGGTGTTGAGGCAGAGAAATTTATAGAAACAAATCTTACTGGAATAACTCTTATTTTCCTAGTTACTTTTCCATAACTAGCTGCCCAGCCTGAAATCCTTCTTGTCACCTTTTCACAGTTCATCACTCTTTTTCCCACAGTGTGTTACGTGTTTGGTTCTGACGGCTTCTTTGGATCTTTATTTTTTTTGTGAAGTCTCCCATGTAAAAAATTGCTAAATAAAATTATTATGCTTTTCTCTCATTAGTCTATCTTCTATCAGTTTAATTCTTAAGTCCAATCAGATACCTAAAGTGGGCAGAGGAGAAATTTTTCCTTAGAAGGCCAATAAAAAGATGGGAATGGTTATCTGAAATATTAATTTATGTAACATTTTCCCATAATACTATTATAAACTAACAAACTACAGCTGTTTCTCCAGGACATAAAATTGAAACATTTTGTTAGAGATTTAAAAACATCCATATGTTGAGCTTTTTACCCTTGGCAGGCAGATTATGCTAATCATGAAGACAGAAGATATGAGCCAGAGCTAGGCATTTATAAGATGAATTTCATCAAATAGACATAATATTTGTCTGTGTTCACTCTTTGTAGTCAAAGGGAATCCACAATCAAGAAGAACATTGTGATGATTAATTTCATGTGTTAAGTGGGCCATGAGGTGTCCAGACATTTGGCAACCCATTATTCTGAGTGTGTCCGTATTTGTAGGATGTTTTGGAATGACATTAACACTTGAATTGAGTAAAGCCGATTGCTCTCCCTAATGTGGGTGGATCGCATCCAATTAGTTGATTATTGAATAGAACAAAAGCCAGAATATAATGCTGTTTGACAATATAAGCTGGGACATTGGTCTTTTCCTGGCTTTGGACTTGAACTGAAAAGTTAGTTCTTCCTGGGTTTTGAGCCTGACAGCTTTCAGACTGAACACTGTTGACTTTCCTGGTTCTTAGGCTTTTGGACTTGGACTAGGACTTGAATTATAAATATACCATGAACTCTCCTGAGTCTCCAGCTGGTGCACGCACACACACACACACACACAATCCCTGGGTCAGGAAGATCCTCTGGAGGAGGGCATGGCAACCCACTCCAGTATTCTTGCTTGGAGAATCCCCATGGATAGAATCTGAAGGGCTACAGTCCATAAGGTCACAAAGAATCAGACATGACTAAAGTGACTTAGCATGCATGTATGTGTGTATATCTATATCTATAGATATACATATATTAATAGATATCCTACTGGCTCTGTTTCTCTGGGAACATTGACTAATACGGATTTGGTACCAGATCCCTGGAGGTGATGCTGCTGCCCCCCATAGGGCCAGAAGGCAAGACATGGAGCCAAAGAGGATTATCTTCAAGCCTTATAATCTAATGAGATTTACCTTGCTAGGTTTGAACTTGCTTGGGGCCTATCACCTCTTTCTTCCCTCTGATTTCTCCCTTTTTGAGTGGAAAATCTATCCTATGCTTGTCCCATCATTCTATTTTGAAAGCACATAACCTGTCTGCTTTGTGTAGTTACAGCTGGAGATACATTTTGCCTCAGGATAAATTGTACCTTTAATCTCCCCATATTTGACTAAGATGATATTTACATAAGATTTTGGACATTAGACTTGAGAGTTGATGTTGGAGCAAATTAAAACTGGGCTGTTGGGATGGAATAAATGTTTTGCATGTGAGAAGGATGTGAATTTTGGGGGAGTTGGGGTGGAATGCTGTTGACTGAATTGTGTCCTCCCTGCTTCCCGGTTTGCATTATAGTTTTTGGAGATGGGGCCTTTGAGAGATAATTATGTTTGGATGGCATCATGGCCTGGGGTCATGTCATGTTGGGATTGTGTGGGTGCTACATCACTTCAGTCATGTCTGACTCTTTGAGATCCCCATGGACTGCAGCATGCCAGGCTTCCCTGTCCATCACTTGTTCTCAAAGCTTGCTCAAACTCATGTCCATTGAGTTGGTGAAACCATCCAACCATCTCATCCCTTGTTGTCCCCTTCTCCTCATCCCTTCAATGTTTCCCAGCATCAAGGTCTTTTCCAGTGAGTCAGTTCTTCTCATCAGATGGCCAAAATATTGGAGCTTCAGGTTCAGCATCAGTCCTTCCAATGAATATTCAGGACTGATTTCCTTTAGGATTGATTGGTTTGATCTCCTTGTAGTCTAAGTCAAGAGTCTTCAGCACCACAGTTCAAAATCATCAGTTCTTCAATTCTTTAAATCATATAACTGAACTCAAACCAGCCATATTCTTCCTTTTTTTTCCATAGAAATTGAAGTAATAAAAACATTACATAGGAAAACAAGTCATGAGTTTTCTGTGTTTCACTGAAGGCAGTCCCCTCCCTGTTACTGTCTACCTGTCCTCTTCCCACTGGGTATTTGGATGCATTCATTGCCTGAGGCTGGCAGTAACTTTTAACGCCGAAGAATTGATGCTTTTGAACTGTGGTGTTGAAGAAGACTCTTGAGAGTCCCTTGGACTGCAAGGAGATCCAACCAGTCCATTCTGAAGGAGATCGGCCCTGGGATTTCTTTGGAGGGAATGATGGTAAAGCTGAAACTCCAGTACTTTGGCCACCTCATGCAAAGAATTGACTCATTGGAAAAGACTCTGATGCTGGGAGGGATTGGGGGCAGGAGGAGAAGGGGACGACAGAGGATGAGATGGCTGGATGGCATCACTGACTCGATGGATGTGAGTCTGAGTGAACTCCGGGAGTTGGTGATGGACAGGGAGGCCTGGCGTGCTGCAATTCATGGGGTCGCAAAGAATCAGACACAGCTGAGCGACTGACCTGAACTGAACTGAAGGAGCCCTTCATTTGTTCATCAGCTTCCTTACAAAAAGTGACAGCCAGGACCAAGTATTAACACTGAGAGAAAACCCCAGCAGATTTGTACATCTTTCAAAGAGTTTGTATTCATATCTTCTGGCTTCGTACCATCCGCTGTGTTCAAAAGAGAAAAAGATCAGGACAACCTGAGAACTCTTGTCCATGACTATGAAGTTAATTATTTACTCTAAAATATATTTAGAATAGATTAAGTTATTCTATTAGAATAGATTCTTCAGATATTAAGTTCTTCCTATGCTATAATAATTTAAACTATAAAAATGACAGTATACTAAACCAAAGTAACAAAATAACTAGATCAGAAGAGACTCTTTTATGTAAAAGACAATTATTTGATTAAATATAAAAAATCAGTGAGAATATGTGAATCATTCAATAAATTTATTAAAACTATTGATTAATCAATGTCAATTATTAATGTAAGTTTTTTCAATAGCACTAGAATATATTCAATGAAAAATTTAAAGTAATAGTTTCAATAAAACCCCAAGTCATAAGAGACCAGAAAAATATAAATATATATTTTTCAACCTTCTGCATGGACATCTTGTATTTTGAAAAGCAATGAAAGACATCACCTTGGCAATAGTAGTAGATTTCACAACAATTAAATGTCTTTTTTAAAAAAATCTGTTGCTCACAATTAAAAGACCAATTTATTAAGCAGACTACACATTTGGAGAATATTTAAAAAACATATTACAGAGAAAGTCCTAAAGTGTTTAACAAATAGACATATACAAGGCACATATATAAATTGTGCACTTAAGACAGATTCCAAAGACTAAGTAATCAACAAACAGTTTATACTAGTGAAAATGCAAATGGCAAAATGCTATATACATATGGGAAAATATTAAGTCACAAGTCATAAAAAGTCAATTAAAACAAGAAAATAACATGTTTGAACTATGAACTTATCTAAATTTAAAAAACATGAATAATAATACTTGCAAGAATATTTTCTCATAAACTGCTATGGAAATGTTAATCACACTGTCCTTTGGAAAGTAATTTTCCAAAGTGTGTTCAGAACCTAAAAAATAGTAGTACTTTTTCACTCACTGATAGAAATTTATCTAAGGAAATAAAGTGAAGTACCTTATGCATAAGAGTGATCCTAGAAACACACACATACATTTATATGATTAATAGTAAGGCTTAAATGGTTAACAGTAAGAAGATGAGTAAATGAGATGAGTGATTATGGAAACATTTAAAGTGATATTTTCAAAGAGAATGTTATAATTTGTATGAAAAAGAGATAATGTATGCATATAGTTTGGTTTCAATTATGCAATGACAGCACATATACAAGGCAGATTAGAAGAATGAATAAAAGATATTAACGGCAGACCAGTCAGTAGCCTTGCTTCAATATATTTACAGTAGCAGGATCATATTGTTGCTATTAAAATTTAATAGGTTTACTTTACAGGAGCAGGTGTTACTGCCCATCCACAGTGATAAGAATTTGATTGAGCAATAATGTCTTTTCTGCCATTTGTTAACTGGCTTTGGAAAATAGCTATTCATTCTCTTTCCACCTCAGATTCTTGGACTCTCATGCTATTAGCAACAATAATACCTTAGTCTCAAGGTCATTTGAAAGATAGAATAAAGTATGAATGTGAAAGTGTGCTGTAAATGGCATTTATATGTTATAGTTTTCATTAAATAATTATAAAATATCTAATAATTTGACAAAAACTTGATAATTCCATAATTATCAAGTATCCTAGTCTTGCATGGGTCTATGGCTCAATTCTACTGCTACGGAATCAGTCATACCAATAACTTCATGGCCACCTTTTAGTGCTATCCCTGTAAAATTTGAAAATCCACCAGTGGTACAGATTTGTCTGTCAACATCAAATCAAAGTTATATTCATGTCAGCAAGATATTATACACAGAAAGAGCTGTCAGGTTGTTAATATGAAAAGCACTGACTAATTTATAGAACTATTCAGTTGAAAGATAATGGAAAGGCAAGCTGCCAATATGAAGAGCAATGTGCAAATGAGAATTGGAGCCTAAGACCTAGAAAACTTATCAGAGAAAGACTTGAAAGATTTTGGTATAAAAGATAAAAATGACAGACACAAAACTGAAGGGCGTCAGACCTCTGAGCAGGCTATTTTGATTGAATAATTATTTTTAGTCTTTAAAGGAATCTTTAAAAAGAATGTTTTTCATTGTCTAGGTACAACGTGTTACCAATAAATAAGGGAATAAAATCCAGAGAGGACAAAAGGAAAAGGAGTGGAGTCACGTGCAGTGTGAGAAACTGCCTCCGTCTAGAATTCTGAAGCTTGTAGACCGTATCCACGGATGGGGCTTGGATTACCACCTTCTTTAGGTGAGTCTTGAGATAAGTCTTTTCTATATACACATTTCCCTTGCCATGGTTAATTGCCCCTCAAAGTTAAATAGGACTGCAAAACAGCAGAAATGTGAAGCTCACAATAGATAATTACAAAGTGTAAGGGCAGGAAAGGAAGAAAAAGAGGTAGAGTAAGTAGAGGCCTATTTATACATTTGGGGAAGAAAATGTCAGTGTGAGTGCTAGACATCACTCTCCTCCCTGTGGTCAAATGGACACAACCAGGCACCTGCTGTAACTGTTGCTCTGGTTTCCAGTGTAAGAGAATCATCTTCTCTATAGCCTTCTTCTCCAGCTAAGCATATGAATGGCCAAAATATCTGGTTAGTATGGCTAATTCTACTGAGGCTCTTGCCAACTAATTTTGGAAAAAAAAAAAAAAAGCCCAAATACTTAACTGATAATTAACTGCATGTATCATTGGTCAACAATTGGTTGCACTTCTTTTCCTTGAATCTAAAATCAAAGTAGCTTCAGAGTGTTGGAGTAGTTTATGCTTAACCTCCTCCTTGATACCAAATTTCTATATCCAGTAAATTTTACTGTTTACTCTCTAATATAAAAGCAATACATTCTCATTAAATTTTTATAATATAAAGAAGTAGAAAAAAATGGTTAAACATTATGGTTCTGTTACTTAAAGCTACATGATTTTTCATATGTTGTATTTCTATCTGTATTTTTGCATATTTATGCTTAGCAATATAATTTACACTTTTTATTTAATAATGTTACTATGTATTTCTTAAGTGTATGTCTTAATGACTGTGTCCTATTCCCTCTGGTTGGTGGTACCATTAACACTGATTCACTGAATTATTCTTCACTGAATCACTGGTTCAGTGAAACAGTGAACACTGGTTCACTACCATATGGAGCTAGATTGTTCTAGTATGATATATATACACAGGGCTAAAAATCTTTGTATATAACTCTTCTATATGGCTGTAATTATTAAATATTTTCTTAGGGTTGATTTCAAAAAGCAGATTATTTTCCAGTTATTTTTGCTAGCAGTTGCTATCTGTGAATCATTCTAAACCACATTACTGGTCTATACCTCAGAAACTATTAGATAATTGGGTATGAAAGGTTTTTAAAGCCTGTAAGATGATAAAATATATCCTTCTTATCCCAAAGCCAGCAAGCGTTTAAGAAACATTAGAACCATTTTCATTAAAGTAAACAATAAAACAAAAGTGTCCACTTACATCACTATTATTTAACAATATTCTTGGGATAGTAGCTTATAGAATTAGACTAAAGGATTTAATATTGGACTTGAGATAAAAAAATTAGAAAAGAGATGTAAAATTGTTCTCTGATGATATAAGCATATGCTTGGAAAATTCATGCTGAAAAATCACTCAATAAGATAATGTACTAGTATCAGTTCAGTTCAGTTCAGTCGCTCAGTCGTGTCTGACTCTTTGCGACCCCNAAAAAAAAAAAAAAGCCCAAATACTTAACTGATAATTAACTGCATGTATCATTGGTCAACAATTGGTTGCACTTCTTTTCCTTGAATCTAAAATCAAAGTAGCTTCAGAGTGTTGGAGTAGTTTATGCTTAACCTCCTCCTTGATACCAAATTTCTATATCCAGTAAATTTTACTGTTTACTCTCTAATATAAAAGCAATACATTCTCATTAAATTTTTATAATATAAAGAAGTAGAAAAAAATGGTTAAACATTATGGTTCTGTTACTTAAAGCTACATGATTTTTCATATGTTGTATTTCTATCTGTATTTTTGCATATTTATGCTTAGCAATATAATTTACACTTTTTATTTAATAATGTTACTATGTATTTCTTAAGTGTATGTCTTAATGACTGTGTCCTATTCCCTCTGGTTGGTGGTACCATTAACACTGATTCACTGAATTATTCTTCACTGAATCACTGGTTCAGTGAAACAGTGAACACTGGTTCACTACCATATGGAGCTAGATTGTTCTAGTATGATATATATACACAGGGCTAAAAATCTTTGTATATAACTCTTCTATATGGCTGTAATTATTAAATATTTTCTTAGGGTTGATTTCAAAAAGCAGATTATTTTCCAGTTATTTTTGCTAGCAGTTGCTATCTGTGAATCATTCTAAACCACATTACTGGTCTATACCTCAGAAACTATTAGATAATTGGGTATGAAAGGTTTTTAAAGCCTGTAAGATGATAAAATATATCCTTCTTATCCCAAAGCCAGCAAGCGTTTAAGAAACATTAGAACCATTTTCATTAAAGTAAACAATAAAACAAAAGTGTCCACTTACATCACTATTATTTAACAATATTCTTGGGATAGTAGCTTATAGAATTAGACTAAAGGATTTAATATTGGACTTGAGATAAAAAAATTAGAAAAGAGATGTAAAATTGTTCTCTGATGATATAAGCATATGCTTGGAAAATTCATGCTGAAAAATCACTCAATAAGATAATGTACTAGTATCAGTTCAGTTCAGTTCAGTCGCTCAGTCGTGTCTGACTCTTTGCGACCCCATGAATTGCAACACACCAGGCCTCGCTGTCCATCACCAACTCCCGGAGTTCACTCAGACTCACACCCATCGAGTCAGTGATGCCATCCAGCCATCTCATCCTCGGTCGTCCCCTTCTCCTCCTGCCCCCAATCCCTCCCAGCATCAGAGTCTTTTCCAGTGAGTCAACTCTTCACATGAGGTGGCCAAAGTACTGGAGTTTCAGCTTTAGCATCATTCCTTCCAAAGAAATCCCAGGGCTGATCTCCTTCAGAATGGACTGGTAGAGTATAGATAGGCACAAATTAATATTCACTAGGCAGTGAAAAAATACAATTCTTAGAAATATATTTTATAATAAAAGTGCAAAAGAAAAGTAAGCAAAGATTATAATTACAAAACTCTAAAAAAATAAACACCAATCTTGAAAAAAAAAAAAAGCAGAACAGCATGCAGGGTGAGATAAATTCTGTTACATTGTAGAGGTAAATTTTTTCCAGCGTTTTGGAAAGCAGTCTGCTGAATGAGTAAAGTGGCTGATTGATGGGGCAGTGGTCCTGGCAGTGGTTATCCTCTGACTCTGGCTACAGGGTTCACAATGGCTCTCAGCAGATCTTGTCAGTAAAGTCACTACTCCCCTGCTCCACCACCCCTCTTGCCCTGCCCTGGGAAGGGGGTTGGCATCTGGGCTGGCTGCTGGCCTTGTGACTGTCCCAGGCCAATAGTAGGCTTTGTGATCAAAGATGTGTGTCAGCATTTTTTTATGCTGTCAAGTTGAGTACATTCTCATATCAGAAATACATTTGGTCTTAGTTTTGTCTTAGTAAGCTGTTCTTTCTGTTTTAAAACCTTGACTGAATTGCCTGTTTGACCAGCCTTGTTTTGTGTATTTGTTATTCAAGAATGATCATTATAACAATAATTTTATAAAAGAGCTTGAGTGCTTGGCTTTAGATTGTCTCCATTGACTCCTGACTGGAAGCAACATTAATATCTTCCTCATTTTCCCTCCTTCCTCTCCATCTTATCTGCCCAGCTTTTATTTGCCTACATCATCTTTCTTAGTGTCTGCCTTTGTGCTGTTGAATAAGCCTGTACTCCTTTGATTTGACTAGAGAGGAGAGTCTAATGTAGCGACTCTTTATTAATGAAGAGGAACAGGCAGGTTTGAGAGATTCAACAAGGAGTGTGGTAGCATCTAGGAAATAGCATCTAGCACAATTAGAAGCTCCTTTACTTTCTTCAGGTTTGAGAGAACAACTGGAGGAAATGGTTACCAGAACATGTGGAAAGCTATGGGCCAAGGAGAGGGGCTGCTGTGCCCACAGGTAGAGGAATACTAGCAAGTCATCACTAAGATATGGAAATAATACCTAATAGTGTGACTGCAATTAATACATGAAGATGAGATTTATAACTATATTGTTAATAGTTTATGTGCATGCTAAATTGCTCCAGTTGAGGATGACTCTTTTGAGACCCTGTGGACCATATCCTGCCAGGCTCCTCTGTCCATGGGATTCTCCAGGCAAGAATACTGGAACGGGTCACCATGCCTTCCTCCAGGGGATCTTCCCAACCCAGGGATCGAGCCAGCTTCTCCTACAGCTTCTGCATTTCAGTTAGATTGTTTACCACAGAGCCACTGGGGAAACCCTATTAATAGCTTAGCAACAGTCAAGTCACAATTACCACTGGGTGGCTGGACACACACATTATGGATGAGGATCAGTGAGTCGAGTAATTTAGTCAACTGCAAACAATGATTCCTCTCGGTAGTCATTCAACTCACTGTAACCTCCTCCTTCTACAAACTTAGCTCATCACAAGTGTGTGTGTGAATGTATGGATGTGTGTGTGTTTCTGTGCATGTGTACACATGAGCAAGTCATGTTTATATTTTACTTAGAAATATGCAGGCTATAGTTCCACATGCATAGCCACACAGTGATGTTCCATTGCTGGGGAAAGAAAATGTAGAAATCAGTGTAGGAAATCTGATTCCTATATTATTGTACATGTCGCTTTTAGGTAGACGTGTTTAAATGTGATTGGAGATTCAATTAGCAGGAGCATGCCATGCTGTGCCACAGGGTGAAGACTGGAAAAATAACTAACTTTTGTTAGTAAAGAACTTTTACATTTAGAACTTTGACGTTCGTTCACTGAACTATTATAGTCCAGATGGCGAGATTGTTATTCAGCAAGAGTGAAACAATAGAAAGAATGTAAATGATCTGGAAAAATTAGAATTGATTGAATGAGTACAGGGTAGAGCAATTCTGGAGAAGTAGGCTATGGTGTTAAAACAAATGTCATATTCTTAAATTAGACTTATGATAGAACTCACAAATGACATTCATCTTTGTGTGTGTGTGAAAGAGAGGGAAAGAGAGAGGGAAAGAGAGATATAGATAGAGACAAACCCTGTGAAAGAGATTAAGATACTGAGAACAGAGAGTCAGTGAGAAAAACATATACGTGCGCATTGAGAGACACTGGAAAGGGGAAGAATGAAATAAAGAGAGCATCTAAATATCTAATGTCTTAAATAACATTTAGGGAAAAAAATGATAGGGTTGGTTTCTTAAGGAAGAGACTAGATTATGGCCTGATAGTGATTACTTCACATAGCTGGAGCTATTGCTTCTTAAATTGGGAATTCAGAATTCTAAAGCTGGGGACCTATGGGCCTCAAGGAAGTCTGCGAACATTCTGAATTGTATATCACATTGTGTATGTGTATGTACATGTACGCAATGCCCACAAGTCTGTGTACAGATAACTGCAGATATCTTAGGGGGACAGGATCTGTAGCTTTATCAGATTCTCAAAGAATCCATGGTCTCTAAGAAGCTAATGATCTCTGTGAGCAAGAGGTTGGACCTAGCACCATCATGTTGCCATTGTGATGAATGGATATCTTGGCAGCATACCGAGATCTCCTCCTCAGTGGTCACAGATAAGTCCAGTCATGTCATGCTGTTTTAAAAAGTCCATGCAAGCATGCACGTGTGTGTATATATATATTTAAAACTGGGTGAAAGCATGTTGACTTGGTTTGGAGAGCTGTGAATGGGAATAGGTTAAGGAGTGGGAGCAGGACTTCTGCCTCCACAGTACTAAGATGTGGAAGGAGCCCTGTACTACATGTATTTGAACTGCTCAACCATAGTCTCTAGGGGTCACCTGTAGAGACATCAGGATGACATTTTGCTTTTGTTTACACATTGAGAGTCTTCAGTTTAGGAAGGGTAACAAAGGCCTAATTTCAGAGGATGAACTAAGACCAAATGCAGTTTTGAATTTGGGAACTCATTTACCTACTATTTATAAAGTCTGTGAAGAGACAAATAGTTTCTAGCTGTTTAATAATTAGTTGTCCAACTTGAAGACATATGTGATATCAAATGCCACACAGTGTAAATCCTCCATCATTCAGAGGCCAGTTGTCCATTTTTTAGAATATTTATCATTGGCTTTTTCTTTCTCTCTATTGCTTAATGTTTGGCAAGAGCCACAATCCCTTAAGTGGAGGAAGACAGAAAAGATGAGTAAATTTTTTCAGTCTTGCTTCTTTTTGAAAGTTCTGAGGCAATTAGAGTGAGGAAGTTGATATGGCTATTTACAGTGAGATTCCCAAAATTTTAATATATAGATAAAATTCTATAAAATGAGACAAATTAAAATCTTGTTCTGTGTCCCATTCTATGTTGGATTTGGTAGCTGTAAGACTCTTTCTTTCTTTACATTAAAGACCTTTGCTAGGCAGCATGTTACATGATTAAAGGAAATGAAGTAATATGAAGAATTTCAGAAGCTAGTTTCTTGTCTTTCAAGAAGTAAAGTTTCTTTAAAACATACAGCAAAAGCAGGACAACCGCATGTAAGGTGTTGTGTATTACGTGAGGGCAGGTAGAGGTAACACTGCCGCCTTAAAGCTGATTGGAAGTCCATAACTTATATTTTGCTTTTGTTAATAAATGAGAGTATTAAAAATACAGAATATGAAAAATAACACAAAACTATACATTCCGTAGAGATAGATATTTTTAAAAGCATTTTGATAATTTACCTACATGTATTAAAGTTATTTTGTGACTATTTTAAAGTTCAAATTAACTTCTGCAGATTAAATCTTGAGAAAGTTTTAGAAAAATATGAGAGGTGCGAGAAAGAATGAACCTAGAGAATCACATGGATGACTTCTTAGCTGTGCTGTGTTGTGCTTAGTCACTTAGTCGTGTCTGACTCTTTGCGGCCCCATTGGCCGCAGGCTTCCAGGCTCCTCTGTCTATGGGGATTCTCAAGACAAGACTTTTTAGCTGGTCAGAGAGAAGTAAAAGGTGGAGGATAACATTTTGGAGTCTATTTACTGTGAAGTGATGGCCCCAGATGCCACTTTTAATTTTATTTTTTTAAGTTTAAATTGCTGTAGACTTTGTGAAAATTGCCTGTACATTTATTTTCATTCTATAGCATTAGCTCTATGGTTACTACATTTAAAACTGCTGGCAGGTGAATGTGGAGATGCTGTAGTTTATAAATGGGAACTCTGGCAGAGGTGGTTAGCCATCCAACAGAAATGTGTGCTCCCACTCCAGTGGGGTAGCTCTCACTGGGAAGGATCAACCCAGGCAGCAATCCCAGAACTCCTTGCATCTAGGATTAGCAATGTGACTGAATTCAAGTTAACAAAACGTGAGCAGAGGTGACATATACCTACAAGTTTATTCCTCCAACTATCTACTGGACTTTTTTTTTTTTTTTTAATATTCTTAGTCTTCAGGCTGACTAGAAGAGAGATACCTCAGGACAACCTGGAAAGCCACCTATTTAAAATGTCAGTCTCTACCATCCTGGGTTTCTGAATGACTGAGTGCAGGGGGCTATAAACTCATCCATCTGCCTGACACTATTATATGAGTAAGAATATACTTTTACTGTGTCAGAACCATTATACCACTTGGGGTCATTTGTGACAACAGTTAGGAAGCACAAGTATATAGCATAATTCCATTTTAAGAAAAAATGTAGGTTCTTAAAAACACAAAATATTGAATAATAATTTATCCATGTATTCAATTCATATTGAGTGTCTGTTAAATGTCAAGCACTGTTCTAGGTGCTGGGGATACAAGGATGAAAGAGACAAAATCATTGCTATTACATATCACAGTATATTGGAATTGACAGACAATAAACATGCAAACAATCATAAGTAGTATCTTTCCAAATTCTGAGAAGTTTTAGGAAGAAATATAAAAATGCAATAGTTGACAAAACTATGAGGGCAAGAGTATGTGATCAGAGAAGTCCTCTTCAAAGAGGTGATATTTGAAGTGAGACATAAGTGTTGAATAAGAAGCAGCCACATGGTAATTTGTAAAAGAGGCATCGCAGCCAGAGGGTCTGATAAATGCAGACACCTTGAGATAGGAATGAGCTTAGTTTGTTCATGACACAGAAAGAAAGCTTGGAGAATTGAAAGTGAGAGAAAGGTTGACTGCGGATGAAGTTGCAGAAAGGGCAGATAGTGGAAGGTCTGAGAGGCCATGGTAAGGGGGTCCAGAGCCAAGAAAGGTTTTAAGTAGGACATTGAAATGATCTGATTCCTTCAAACAAGTGATCAATCTGCCTGCTGGGTAGAGAATGAATTGCAATATGGCAACCTGTAGTTTGCCAGCAAAGTTCTGTATAGTCAAAGCTGTGGTTTTTCCAGTAGTCATATATGGATGTGAGAACTGGACCATAAAAAAGGCCGAGCAATAAAGAACTGATGCTTTTTGAACTGTGGTATTGGAGAAGACTCTTGAGAGTCCCTTGGACTGCAAGGAGATCAAACCCATTGGTCCTAAAGGAAATCAGTCCTGAATAGTCATTGGAATGACTGATGCTGAAGCTGGGCTCCAATACTCTGGCCACCTGATGCAAAGAGCTGACTGATTAGAAAAGACCCTGATGCTGGGAAAGATAGATGGCAGGAGGGGAAGGGGATGACAGAGGATAAGATGACTGGATGGCATCACTGACTCAATGGACATGACTTTGAGCAAACTCCAGTAGATGGTGAAGCACAGGGAAATGTGGCATGTTGCAGTTCAGGGGTCTCAAAGACTTAGACACTACTGAGCAATTGAAGAACAACAACTTGTAGTTATTCAAGTAAGAGATGTTGGGCTTGCACTGGAGTGGAAGCAGCAGAATGATGAGAAAAGGCTAGGCTTAGGATATAAAACTCAACAGTGTTAGATCTCATTGTTAGACACTGTTAAGCTACAGGAAAATGAGCATTAAATGTGAAGCAGAAGACTATGACTTACTATCTTTATCTTATTTTCTGGTTATATTAAGATCCTTCTATTAACATCTGTCTATGCTAAAGAGCCAGGCTTGGCAAACTCTAGCCTGTGGGATAAATGTTGCCTATTGCCTGGTTTGTAAATAAAGTTTCTGAAACAAAGCCCCCTGAACCCTGACACTTACATATTCCGTATGGCCACTTTTGCATCACAGTGGCAGACTTGAGATGTTGCAATATAAACTTTATGGCACCAAAGCCTAAAGTATTTTCTGTCTGGGCCTTTATTGAAAAAGCTTTCAAATCTCTTCAGAGATTATGCTCTACATTTTATTATTTATCTTGTAAGAAGAGTCTGGAGTTGAAATAATGGAATTGCCTAATTCTCAGGCAGCTTTTTGTATCTCTCAGGATTCTCTATTGGTACGATGTTTTTTTCTTTTCTTTCTTCTTCTTTTTTTTTTTACCCTTTAGTAACATATGTTTGCTTCAAGGCAGTCACTAAAATCAAAATTAATGCAAATCAACCATCACAAAGATTATGTCTTAGATTTGGAAGAAACTTTCGTGGCCATCTGGTCTGACTCCTTTATTAGTTTAGACAGGGAGACAGAACAGCATGGCCCTTGTGTTCAATTTACTAGCTCAGGGTTGCAAGGTCAGTTAGTGGCAGAGAGAAACCTGGAATGCCTGTGTCCACTCTCCCAGCCCAGTGCCTTCTTCATTACTGAAATGCTTAAAAATAGGCACAGAAAGCCTTGATCATCACAAATATGAATTGATGGAGATTTTCTTTGAAAGTCATTGTTTTTACATCAAATTTGAAATGCCCCACATTTATATGTTTTGAACTAGATTGATTTTAATTTTATATAATGATCCAGCTTATTCTGCTTTTAAAAATTTATACTGTATAAAATTTCAAACATGTATAATAGCAAAGATAATAGAAAACTGAACCCCTGTGGACCTGTCACTCAGTCTCTACAGTTAACATGTGACTCGGCACATTTCCATCTGGTTCCTCCCACTCAGTCATATCCTTCTTTCTCTAAACTCTACTTTCTCAGGAACTTTTCCTGCAAAGTTAATCTCCCAGGTACCCCCAGGGCTTATCCCCTCTTTTCCTGAATGTGCCCATGACTCACTCCCTCATCTCCTCCAGGTCTTTGTCAAATATCATCTTCTCTGTGAAGGCTTCTAAAATCAACTTTATTTAAATGACCATCTCTGCCCAGTGTTCTCCATCCATTCCCTCTGTATTATTTTTCCTCCATAGAACTTACCTCATCTGGCACTTTATGAATTTTACTTTGTTGATTGCCAGGCTGCCTGCCTTGCAGTGAAGCTTAGTAAAGAAAGTACTTTTATGTATTTTGTCCACTTTGTATTCCCAGTACCTAGGACAGTGCCTGGCTCATAGTAGGCATTTACTAGCTATTTGTTGAAGGCATAAGTGAATACATAAAAATGTATTTTTTAGTAGAGTTTTCTTAAAATGACTAATATTTACTCTAGATCAGAATGCTACCTCTGAAATTGTAGCTGTTTTCCTATTCACATTAATAAGGCAGGCTAACCTAAAAGAAAACCTGCATGTTCTAACTTTATCCTTTGAGCCTAAGACCTGGAAGAGTGCAGAGTAAGTCCTAGTATGCTGCGAGTACTACAAGTTACAGCATACTAACTTGCTTTGTTTCTTTTTTTTTTTTGGACTCTGATTTGGGGCAGTCTGTGTTCTGCAGAGATCAGAGAAAATGAGCATTAGAGAGCAGAACACACCAAAGCCCCCCTCTCCAATGACTCTTCATAATCATAACTTTACTTCCTAGAGGTAGAGAAGGAAGTGGATATTCATCAGCGATCTGCTTCATTTGGGGGCATGATTAAAATATACTTTATCCCAGCTTTGTTTCCTATTGATAATATATAGTTTGTTAATACCCTGGTATCCTCAAATGTGTCTTCTCTTTTATTTTGCCTGTCTCTCCCTTCACCTGGAACATATCCTGTGTATGATGCTTTTCAGGGTGTCCTAGAGAAGACATGAAGTCAACAGCAGGCTAAGGAATTATCTTTTCAATTTCTAGATAAAAAGTAACTGAGGTTATAAGGTCATGAATTTAGGTATTCAGATCTCTTACTCTAATAACCCTAACTTTGTTGCTATCATTCTTTGTAATGCTATTTGTTGAAATTATATCTCCATAGATACTTTACTTACTTGTACTACCTCTTATTCCTTTAACTTGAATAAATTGTCTTAAAACTTGAGAGTGTGGCTGATAATCACAGATGACATTAACCTGCTTGGTAAGAGTATCTATCCTTCTCTGGTTCTTGTTGGAACCCCAAAGACCCTAGTACATATACCATTTGGCACTGAATACATATTGATTAGACTGATGAAAAGAAATATTTTATGAACATAAAATATTCAAAAGACTCAAACTAGTAGCTTCATTTGAGACAGAGAACAGGGTATTCAACTTATGATTACATTTTAAAAGAAGCTTTAGGCAGAAAGATTTAGAGGGAAAAAGATTCCCAAACTAATCCTATTCAAGTGTTTTGAACATTCATTAATTTATTTACTCATTTATTCCACAAATACCTGTTGAGAGCCTACTGTCCCAAGCATAATTTTTGGTGATAAATGCACAAGGTGAGTGAAGCATGTTCCTTGTCTTAAGGAATGCTGTCTGGTTGGGGAACAACTAAACCAACACTTGCAAGTGTATGATAAACACTGCAGGTTAGCAGGTGTAGAAAACAGGTGATGGTGTAGCATAGATAAGTAGTACCAACTTAATTTAAAGGAAGGTAGTTGGGGAGTGATTCTTAAGCTGAATATTAAATGTTGAGTAGGAATTAGATAGAATGATAGGCAGGAGAATAGAAGGGAATGAGAAATTGTTTTTTAGGTACAGGAAGCAGTAGGTACAGAGCATGGATATGCCTTCTAGGAAAAGTAAGTATTTTGGCGGAGGTTAAAGTAGTGATTGAGCCAAGTTTTGAGATGAGGCTAGAAAGGGCAAGAACATGCCATGGAGACTTTGTACACTATAAAGCCTGAACTTCATCCTCAAGCTATAGGCCACATTTAAGGATTTTAATGGTGGGGATGGGTGAAGGCAGAGAGATGACACAACTTTAGGGACTTATGAGAGTAGAAGCTGAGAGCCAGCCTAAAAGAGGATGGCAGTGAATGGAAGGGAAAATTTCAGAGATGTACTTGATAGCCCTGATGATTAATTCAGTGTGCGGGTAGGCCAGCAGAAAGAAAAGGAGTAAGAGAAGACGATATTGATGTATAAAGACCCAGGGAGAGATGGAAGTTGGAATGGAAGGGCAGAACTTCCCTGGTGGGCCAGTGGTTAAGAGTCTGCCTGCCAATGCAGGGGACTTGGGTTCGAGCAGTGGTCCAGGGCGATTCCACATGCCACGGGGCAACTAAGCCTGCGAGCCACAGCTACTGCAGTCCAGGCACTCTATGCTCTGCAATAAGAGAAGCTACCACAATGAAAAGCCTGCCCACCACTGCTAGAGAGTAGCCCCTGCTCACTGAAACTAGAGAAAGCTTGCACCAGCAATGAAGACCCAGCGCAGCTAAAAAGGTATAAATAAAAGGAATAAATATAAGTAAAAAGGCAGTTGGAAGATGGAGAGGATGAGTAACAGCAACAAAATCACCAAGAGGTCAAACAGACTAGGAATTACTTAAGGATTTATAAGCTAGGAACTAAACTGTGGTCTATTACAGTAATTTCAGAGGAATGTTTAGATTAGAAGCCAGTTTTTAATGTACTGAGGGAGGAAAGAATCCAAATTATGGGTAGCCTTCTGCTGTACAATTTGGGGCTCTTTGTAAGAAAAAGAATACACAATTATGAATTCAAAACCATGCATAAAGCCTTGGAAGGGGTCTATGCAATGAGGGGCACTGACATTCAGCTTCATTTGCTCTTTACCAAATCTACCTTCAGGCTGAAGAGTGAGTGAGTGATTTAAATAGCATCCTCCTGTAAGAAATTGGGCCTTCCCTCATGGCTCAGAGGTTAAAGCGTCTGCCTGGAATGCAGGAGACTGCTGGATCTGGAAGATCCCCTGGAGAAGGAAATGGCAACCCACTCCAGTACTCTTGCCTGGAGAATCCCGTGGAGGGAGGAGCCTGGTAGGCTTTGAAAGAGAAGAAAAATTGAAAAATCACTCTGTTTGGAGGTAGAGAACAGAGGGCATAGAATGATTATGTGTGCATTTACTTTATGGAGTGACATGATCTTGTTGGTGACATGACTTCAAGTGATGAAGGGAGACATGGAAGATACATAAGAGAGCATGAAAAGTAGATCAAAAACCCCGAGGGCATGAGAAGGATGGAATCACGGAGAGCTTGGACAAAAGAAAGAACATTTGGGAAGTAACACAAATGAGTGGATTCATGAGAGGAGACTCCAGACGTGATACAGGGGTGAAGATTATGCCAAGAGGATGGTGTTGCAGTATCTCAAGGAGGAAATTCTTGAAAGTCTTGGGAACACAGTGCTGAAAA
>SJYA01000598.1:496848-524142 GCA_006410615.1 Neotragus moschatus | reverse complement strand
TTCATTACTGAAATGCTTAAAAATAGGCACAGAAAGCCTTGATCATCACAAATATGAATTGATGGAGATTTTCTTTGAAAGTCATTGTTTTTACATCAAATTTGAAATGCCCCACATTTATATGTTTTGAACTAGATTGATTTTAATTTTATATAATGATCCAGCTTATTCTGCTTTTAAAAATTTATACTGTATAAAATTTCAAACATGTATAATAGCAAAGATAATAGAAAACTGAACCCCTGTGGACCTGTCACTCAGTCTCTACAGTTAACATGTGACTCGGCACATTTCCATCTGGTTCCTCCCACTCAGTCATATCCTTCTTTCTCTAAACTCTACTTTCTCAGGAACTTTTCCTGCAAAGTTAATCTCCCAGGTACCCCCAGGGCTTATCCCCTCTTTTCCTGAATGTGCCCATGACTCACTCCCTCATCTCCTCCAGGTCTTTGTCAAATATCATCTTCTCTGTGAAGGCTTCTAAAATCAACTTTATTTAAATGACCATCTCTGCCCAGTGTTCTCCATCCATTCCCTCTGTATTATTTTTCCTCCATAGAACTTACCTCATCTGGCACTTTATGAATTTTACTTTGTTGATTGCCAGGCTGCCTGCCTTGCAGTGAAGCTTAGTAAAGAAAGTACTTTTATGTATTTTGTCCACTTTGTATTCCCAGTACCTAGGACAGTGCCTGGCTCATAGTAGGCATTTACTAGCTATTTGTTGAAGGCATAAGTGAATACATAAAAATGTATTTTTTAGTAGAGTTTTCTTAAAATGACTAATATTTACTCTAGATCAGAATGCTACCTCTGAAATTGTAGCTGTTTTCCTATTCACATTAATAAGGCAGGCTAACCTAAAAGAAAACCTGCATGTTCTAACTTTATCCTTTGAGCCTAAGACCTGGAAGAGTGCAGAGTAAGTCCTAGTATGCTGCGAGTACTACAAGTTACAGCATACTAACTTGCTTTGTTTCTTTTTTTTTTTTGGACTCTGATTTGGGGCAGTCTGTGTTCTGCAGAGATCAGAGAAAATGAGCATTAGAGAGCAGAACACACCAAAGCCCCCCTCTCCAATGACTCTTCATAATCATAACTTTACTTCCTAGAGGTAGAGAAGGAAGTGGATATTCATCAGCGATCTGCTTCATTTGGGGGCATGATTAAAATATACTTTATCCCAGCTTTGTTTCCTATTGATAATATATAGTTTGTTAATACCCTGGTATCCTCAAATGTGTCTTCTCTTTTATTTTGCCTGTCTCTCCCTTCACCTGGAACATATCCTGTGTATGATGCTTTTCAGGGTGTCCTAGAGAAGACATGAAGTCAACAGCAGGCTAAGGAATTATCTTTTCAATTTCTAGATAAAAAGTAACTGAGGTTATAAGGTCATGAATTTAGGTATTCAGATCTCTTACTCTAATAACCCTAACTTTGTTGCTATCATTCTTTGTAATGCTATTTGTTGAAATTATATCTCCATAGATACTTTACTTACTTGTACTACCTCTTATTCCTTTAACTTGAATAAATTGTCTTAAAACTTGAGAGTGTGGCTGATAATCACAGATGACATTAACCTGCTTGGTAAGAGTATCTATCCTTCTCTGGTTCTTGTTGGAACCCCAAAGACCCTAGTACATATACCATTTGGCACTGAATACATATTGATTAGACTGATGAAAAGAAATATTTTATGAACATAAAATATTCAAAAGACTCAAACTAGTAGCTTCATTTGAGACAGAGAACAGGGTATTCAACTTATGATTACATTTTAAAAGAAGCTTTAGGCAGAAAGATTTAGAGGGAAAAAGATTCCCAAACTAATCCTATTCAAGTGTTTTGAACATTCATTAATTTATTTACTCATTTATTCCACAAATACCTGTTGAGAGCCTACTGTCCCAAGCATAATTTTTGGTGATAAATGCACAAGGTGAGTGAAGCATGTTCCTTGTCTTAAGGAATGCTGTCTGGTTGGGGAACAACTAAACCAACACTTGCAAGTGTATGATAAACACTGCAGGTTAGCAGGTGTAGAAAACAGGTGATGGTGTAGCATAGATAAGTAGTACCAACTTAATTTAAAGGAAGGTAGTTGGGGAGTGATTCTTAAGCTGAATATTAAATGTTGAGTAGGAATTAGATAGAATGATAGGCAGGAGAATAGAAGGGAATGAGAAATTGTTTTTTAGGTACAGGAAGCAGTAGGTACAGAGCATGGATATGCCTTCTAGGAAAAGTAAGTATTTTGGCGGAGGTTAAAGTAGTGATTGAGCCAAGTTTTGAGATGAGGCTAGAAAGGGCAAGAACATGCCATGGAGACTTTGTACACTATAAAGCCTGAACTTCATCCTCAAGCTATAGGCCACATTTAAGGATTTTAATGGTGGGGATGGGTGAAGGCAGAGAGATGACACAACTTTAGGGACTTATGAGAGTAGAAGCTGAGAGCCAGCCTAAAAGAGGATGGCAGTGAATGGAAGGGAAAATTTCAGAGATGTACTTGATAGCCCTGATGATTAATTCAGTGTGCGGGTAGGCCAGCAGAAAGAAAAGGAGTAAGAGAAGACGATATTGATGTATAAAGACCCAGGGAGAGATGGAAGTTGGAATGGAAGGGCAGAACTTCCCTGGTGGGCCAGTGGTTAAGAGTCTGCCTGCCAATGCAGGGGACTTGGGTTCGAGCAGTGGTCCAGGGCGATTCCACATGCCACGGGGCAACTAAGCCTGCGAGCCACAGCTACTGCAGTCCAGGCACTCTATGCTCTGCAATAAGAGAAGCTACCACAATGAAAAGCCTGCCCACCACTGCTAGAGAGTAGCCCCTGCTCACTGAAACTAGAGAAAGCTTGCACCAGCAATGAAGACCCAGCGCAGCTAAAAAGGTATAAATAAAAGGAATAAATATAAGTAAAAAGGCAGTTGGAAGATGGAGAGGATGAGTAACAGCAACAAAATCACCAAGAGGTCAAACAGACTAGGAATTACTTAAGGATTTATAAGCTAGGAACTAAACTGTGGTCTATTACAGTAATTTCAGAGGAATGTTTAGATTAGAAGCCAGTTTTTAATGTACTGAGGGAGGAAAGAATCCAAATTATGGGTAGCCTTCTGCTGTACAATTTGGGGCTCTTTGTAAGAAAAAGAATACACAATTATGAATTCAAAACCATGCATAAAGCCTTGGAAGGGGTCTATGCAATGAGGGGCACTGACATTCAGCTTCATTTGCTCTTTACCAAATCTACCTTCAGGCTGAAGAGTGAGTGAGTGATTTAAATAGCATCCTCCTGTAAGAAATTGGGCCTTCCCTCATGGCTCAGAGGTTAAAGCGTCTGCCTGGAATGCAGGAGACTGCTGGATCTGGAAGATCCCCTGGAGAAGGAAATGGCAACCCACTCCAGTACTCTTGCCTGGAGAATCCCGTGGAGGGAGGAGCCTGGTAGGCTTTGAAAGAGAAGAAAAATTGAAAAATCACTCTGTTTGGAGGTAGAGAACAGAGGGCATAGAATGATTATGTGTGCATTTACTTTATGGAGTGACATGATCTTGTTGGTGACATGACTTCAAGTGATGAAGGGAGACATGGAAGATACATAAGAGAGCATGAAAAGTAGATCAAAAACCCCGAGGGCATGAGAAGGATGGAATCACGGAGAGCTTGGACAAAAGAAAGAACATTTGGGAAGTAACACAAATGAGTGGATTCATGAGAGGAGACTCCAGACGTGATACAGGGGTGAAGATTATGCCAAGAGGATGGTGTTGCAGTATCTCAAGGAGGAAATTCTTGAAAGTCTTGGGAACACAGTGCTGAAAAGTGTTTCATGTAGTTGGGAGGTCCAAGATGAAAATTCAACATGGCTCACATTATTTGACAGTCAGAAAGCCATTGATGACTTTAATCAAGGAAATTTCACTGGAGTGACAGGAGTGATAGGGAGTGACAGGGAGAGAAGCCCACTGATATTGCGTCAAAAAGTGAAGGAGAGGTGTGGAAGGACAGCCGTGTGAGTGGCCTCAAAATTGGACATGTTTGTGAGGGGAAGGAAGGAGATGGGACAGAAGCCAAGGGAACATGTGAGTCAGGAACATGTAGGTAGGGGTTTTCTTATTTACTTAGAGTTTTTGGTAAGATAAGACATGGTCAATGTGATGGGGGATTTGAAGCAGAAGAGAGAGGAGTTAAAGGAAATGTACCTGGGAATATAAAAGCATTTGTTAAAAAAAATTATTGCCCTTTTTCTAATTTGAAAAGCAGTATTTACAGGTAAAGCATTCAAATAATATAGAAGTAATAGTAAAGGAAAATCATCCTTAGTTATACCTTCTAAAAGTAAAATACTGACAAAGCTTTTCATTTTTATCATACTTGCAGACATTTTCTACTAAAAACATGAATATACATACACATATACATAGAGGCACACAAATAGAAAGATACTTTAAAATAAGAATTAAATAGGACATACTTATACTATTTGATTTCACTGTGCAATGATGTTCATATAAGTAGTTGGAAATCTAGGGTATTCTTTTTGTAAACAAATCACTAGCATCTTAAAAATCAGTCCTCTTTTGATGGGTGTAATTGTTTCCATTGAATCATAGAAAAAGCAAGGGAATTCCAGAGAAACACCTACTTCTGCTTCATTGACTACGCTAAAGCCTTTGACTGTGTGGATCACAACAAACTGTGGAAAATTCTNCCTGTCTCCTGTACAGTGTCATGAACCTCATTCCATAGTTCATCAGGCAGTCTATCTATCAGATCTAGGCCCTTAAGTCTATTTCTCACTTCCACTGTATAATCATAAGGGATTTGATTTAGGTCATACCTGAATGGTCTAGCGGTTTGCCCTACTTTCTTCAATTTGAATCTGAATTGTTAGACTGGTTCAAGATTGAAAAAGGAGTATGTCAAAGTTGTAGATCATCACCTTGCTTATTTAACATCTAGGCAAAGTACATCATGCGAAATGCTGGGCTGGATGAATGCCAAGCTGGAATCAAGATGCTGGGAGATATATCAACAACCTCAGATAGGGAGATAATACCAATTTAATGTGCTTGTGTGTTCTGTCTTGTCCAACTCTTGGCAACCTCATGGACTGTAGCTCACAAGACTTCTCTATCCATGGGATTTCCCAGGTAGAAATAGTGGAGTGGGTTGCCATTTCCTTCTCCTTCTGCCATTTCTCTTCCCGAAAGGGACTGAACCCACATCTCCTGCAGCTTTTGCATTGCAGATAGATTCTTTACCCACTGAGGTATCAGGGAAAGTGGTAGAAAGCAAAGAGGAACTAAAGAGCCTCTTGATGAAAGTAAAAGAAGAGAGTTTAAAAGTTGGCTTAAAACTCAACATTCAAAACACTAAGATCATGGCATCCGGCCCCATCACTTCATGGCAAATAGAAGGGGAAAAACTGGGAATAGTGACAGGTTTTATTTTCTTGGACTCCAAAATCACTGAGGATGGTGACTGCAGCCATGAAATTAAGACTTTTGCTCCTTGGAAGAAAAACTATGACAAACCTAGGTAGTGTTTTAAAAAGCAGAGACATCACTTTGTCAACAAAGGTCCATATAGTCAAAGTTTTGGTTTCTCCAGTAGTCATGAGTCATGTATGGATGTGAGAGCTGGATCATAAAGAAGACTGAGAGCCAAAGATTCATGCCTTCNCATCATGCGAAATGCTGGGCTGGATGAATGCCAAGCTGGAATCAAGATGCTGGGAGATATATCAACAACCTCAGATAGGGAGATAATACCAATTTAATGTGCTTGTGTGTTCTGTCTTGTCCAACTCTTGGCAACCTCATGGACTGTAGCTCACAAGACTTCTCTATCCATGGGATTTCCCAGGTAGAAATAGTGGAGTGGGTTGCCATTTCCATCTCCTTCTGCCATTTCTCTTCCCGAAAGGGACTGAACCCACATCTCCTGCAGCTTTTGCATTGCAGATAGATTCTTTACCCACTGAGGTATCAGGGAAAGTGGTAGAAAGCAAAGAGGAACTAAAGAGCCTCTTGATGAAAGTAAAAGAAGAGAGTTTAAAAGTTGGCTTAAAACTCAACATTCAAAACACTAAGATCATGGCATCCGGCCCCATCACTTCATGGCAAATAGAAGGGGAAAAACTGGGAATAGTGACAGGTTTTATTTTCTTGGACTCCAAAATCACTGAGGATGGTGACTGCAGCCATGAAATTAAGACTTTTGCTCCTTGGAAGAAAAACTATGACAAACCTAGGTAGTGTTTTAAAAAGCAGAGACATCACTTTGTCAACAAAGGTCCATATAGTCAAAGTTTTGGTTTCTCCAGTAGTCATGAGTCATGTATGGATGTGAGAGCTGGATCATAAAGAAGACTGAGAGCCAAAGATTCATGCCTTCGAATTATGGTGTTGGAGAAGACTCTTGAGAGTCCCTTGGACTGCAAGGAGATCAAACCAGTCAATCCTAAAGGAAATCAACCTTTAATATTCATTGGAAAGACTGTTGCTGAAGCTGAAGATGTAGTACTTTGGCCACCTGCTGGGAAGAACTGACTCATTGGAAATGACCCTGATGCTGGGAAAGATAGAGGGCAGGAGGGGAAGGGGACAACAAGAGAATGAGATGGTTGGATGGCATCACCAACTCAATGGACATGAGTTTGAGCAAACCCCTGGAGAAAGTGAAAGACAGGGAATTCTGGTGTGCTGCAGTCCATGGGGTAGCAAACAGTCAGACATGAGTTATCAACTGAACAACAACACCAATTGTTTTCAGTTTACTACTATCACAAATAGATATAGTCATCATATTTGCAGATTTAATTTACTGCCTTAATTATAATGCCAGAAATGTATGTAAATTTATGTTATTACCAGATATTTCCAAATTTCCTCTTCAAACAGTTATTATTCTAATTTATACTTCTGCCCACAATCCACTGAGTACTTGGAAAGTCATGTTTTAATATTAAATTTAAGTCAGTGAAGAATTGGAGTGATAATATTTTGAAGTTAGCCAGAAATCCTTTGCAGAAATACTTCAGATATCTTAACCACTCACTTATCTTCCTCTGACACTTTCATTGGAGAAGTGAATAGCAAATAATTTCATATTAAATTTTGTTATCATTTGATTTGCTGACTATCCCTTTGCTACAAATATGTGAGTATTTTGGGAATGTTGTAGGTTAAATATATGGTTTGCTAGAAACTTAGAGGTGAAAGGAAGGACAAATAAAACTTAAAGAAGCCTGCATATTTATTTGTTTATTTAGTTTTTCTGTATCTTAGTTGCAGCATGTGGGATCTAGTCCCCTGACCAAGGATCAAACCCTAGCCCCCTGCATAGCAAGCATAGAGTCTTAGTCACTGGACCACAGAAAGTCCCTAAAGAAGTTTTAAATCAGCTTTCTCATTGTATACCTGGAAAAAAAAAAGTACTGATGGTCAGAGAGGCTGTATTTCACTGTATACTCCCAGTGATCTTCCGTATGACTCCTTTCTGACGTTGGTTTAATCTGGGGTGCATTCCTTTACTGCTTAGCCAGTGGACCTTTTTCTGTTAGACAACCTCATGCTATCAACTTATCTGGTATTGGCAGAGCCTGCCTGGCATTATAACAGTTGGTTTCTATTTCTGCTTCTTATTTCCCACCCCTTAAGTTATAAGATTTTACTGAGCAAGACCATATCTTATACATCTTCGAGTCCTCAGTTCTTATTTCTAGGATATACACACTGCAATTTGCCTAAATCTTTTAGAGTTCCATCTAAAGAATTAAAACAATCTAGGTAATTATTGGAATGTATTGTAACATTATGAAATAAAGACACTCAGCCATTAACTGCCTTGTAATGAAGGTACATAAACCATTCTAAGGTACTCCTAGGATTTCCCACAAGGCGCTAGTAGTAATGAACCTGCCTGTCAGTGCAGGAGACAGAGATGTGGATTCGATCTTTGGGCTGGGAAGATCCTCTAGAGTAGGAAGTGGCAACCCACTCCAGCATTCTTGCTGGGAAAATTCCATGAACGGAGGAGCCTGGTGAGCTACAGTCCATGGAGTCAGACATGACTAAGTACACACACACCCCAAGATATTCTTTCTAAGAAAGGAACTTGGATCTAATCAATATACATGGGACAGAGAATTATGCTAAATGACCTCAGGGATGAAATGTTCAAAATCTAGGCTGGGCCAAGTACACAGGACAAATACTCTCATTCTTTCAACAAACACATTAGAGTGAAATAAGATGGAGAGTTGAATTTATGATTCAGGGAGTCTTAAGAGATATATCAACCAAGTGAAGAACATTTTGATCCTAATATGAGCAAATATATTAAAAAATTGTGAGACAGTTTGAGAAATTTGAAGACTAATTGGATATTTGATGGTACTAAAATTTTTTGCTATTTTTTGGATAATGTTATTATAGTTATGTTTTAAAAGAGTCATGGTGTTATGACTTTTTAGAGGTACAGTCTGATATATTTATGGATGAAATGATATAATAATTGGGATTTGTTTCAAAACAGTTTGAGCTTGATAATTGTTGAAGCTGGGTGATGGGTATGTAAGAATTATGACACTGTTTTCTCAGCTTTTGTATGTGTTCAAAATTTTCTATGGTAAGAATAAAAATGTTTTTGGATGTGGATAAATGAATATTAAAATTTACTTTTTAACTTATGTTGGAATGATTTTCTTCATTCCCACCTCTATGTATATTCTCTTCCTGAAGCCTGGCTATGCTAGAAGTGTTTCTAAAGTGAATTTTAAGCTAGCAAAGATTCAGACACCATTTAGGTATGAGAAATAGGAGGTATATTGGTAGTAGACTGACGTTTTTAGTACAGAAATTCTTACCGGTTTTCAGATACCCAGTTTGAAGCCCAGACAACTGTGAGGCTTTTTTCTAGCCCCTTCTTACCCCAACTTTAGGATCTAAAATTCCTCCTCCCTCTGTGCCATGTGGAATCAAATGGAGGTATGAATGGTTGATACCCTCCACTGGATCCTGGACTTCAGAGGAGCTGGGACTTTGGCATGAGAGGAAGAAGAGTAGAATGAAAGCTCATGAGGATGAAGACAGCTGAGGGCTTTATCACTGAAGAAACACTGTATCCCTGCCTTGATCTTTCTCAGGAGGGTTGATCTGTGAAGAGGTTTCTAAGACATTCAGCATGTAAGCATTCTCTGACCCCTGGACGTAGGAGGGGTCACCATGTTATTGGCATTGTACCAAATTTTACCATGTTATTGGCATTGTACATTCCCCTACTGCAAGGAACTTCTATGAATTCAGGGAGCCGTTGGTTAGAGTTTGTTATGTTACTTAGCTGTGCGTCAGTAAAAAGATATCATTAAAAGCAAACGGAAGAGTAGGTCTTTAGGGAACACCTCTCAAATGCCAAGTGTATTTATGTGACATGCAGTTTCCTTGGTAACCCACAGAATAGGGATCAGGAAGGGCTTGTGAGTTTATTCCCATCACAAAGAGGGTGGTAGTGGTGGGAGTTTATGGTTTCTTCTCCATATGGTTGACTTGGGGGAAGAGTTGCTACATGCCTACTTTGTACGTGTGGGATACCGAGGGTCATTAGGAGATAAGATTCTTTCAACTGCATATTTCTGTATTAGAATATTTAATAGAATAAGTTGTATTAATGTTCACTAGTCAGAAACTAGTTGGAATCTTATTATCAGTTCCAGGAGCTTAGATATATGTGAACATTTTTAAGATTTTCTAAGAGACAAACCAAAATATTTAGTTATAAAATAATGTTCTGTGTAGAGATTTATTGGAATGGGGATGATTTAACCTGCAAAAAAAGGAAGTAGATTTTCTCAAGGTCTAGAGACATATTTGGTTATTTCTTATAACTTGATAGGCTTCCCTGGTAGCTCAGTTGGTAATAATCTGCCTGCAGTGCAGGAGACCCAGGTTTGATCCCTAGCTCGCGGGAAGATCCCCTGGAGAAGGAAATGGCAAAACACTCCAGTATCCTTGCCTGGAAAATCCCATAGACAGAGGAGCCTGGTGGGCTGCAGTCTGATAGAGTTTGGAATGTCATACCTAATAAGATATTAAGTCAGGGTCACATGGTGTATACATATTGATACTAAATGATGAGAAAGAAATATTGATAATAAAGGCAAAAAAAACAGGATTTTTGAAGACCCGAAGAACCATAGAAAACTTATCATAGTAGTTAGCTATAATTAGAAGGCCAGAGTTGGTGCCTTGAAGATTTTCTTTCAGATCTCTAGTTTCCTTTATGATACAGCGGAGAACTGCTAGATTTATCCCTTACCTGATGGAGCTAACATCTCAGTTTTGGCTTAAATTTGAGAACTAGAGAAAAAAGAAAACTCTAACCTGAAAAGTTCCATGAGGTGGGAGATGCATAATATATTTTGCATTGAATGTCACCTTATGAATCACTGTTCATCAATATCATGCCGCCTCAACTGACTGGTCACTGCAGAATTTCTAAAACTGAAGTGGCATTTCTTGTAAAATATCCACTTGTTGAGCATAATGCTTCCTCTTGTATTGACACTCGCTAGATTACACAGTACTTCAAAATTAATTTTGTTCACTTCTGAGATTTTGTCCATTCTCTCCTGTCTGCCTTCCTTCCCACTCCTCCTGAATTAAATTCCTTCTTTGGCTAGCCAAATAGTTATATTAAAAGACATAAAGAAGAAATAAGAACTAGAGAGAATATTTCATGAAATCAGTGTCTGATTTAAGACATTCATTAAAGAAAGTTATTTTCACAATGAAGAGCCATCGTCAAAGGATATGATGGATCTGAAGACTCCTGAAGCAATTTGTTTGGAAGTACTGAATCAGTACTTTTGCAAAGCCTTACAAATGCTTCTTCTCCTACTGAGCCACTTAACTGAGCACAACAAAAATATTTCTCCCAAGGACATTAAATTCCCTTATTTAAAAAAAATTAAAATAATTTTATTTATTTATTTATTTTGGCTGTGCTGGGTCTTTGTTGCTGCTTGGATTTTTCTCTAGTTGTGGAGAACAGGAGCTACTCCCTAGTTGCAGGGCACAGGCTTCTTTCTCATTGTGGTATCTTTTGCTGTTCTGGAGCATGGGCTTTGGGCACAGTGGCTTCAGTAGTTGTGGCACGTGGGCTCAATAGTTGTGGCTTCTGGGGTTCTGAGCACAGGCTCAATAGTTGTGGTGCATGGGCTTAGATGCTCTGAAGAGCATATGGGATCTTCCTGACTTGGGGATCCAACCTGTGTCTCTGCATCAGCAGATGGATTTTCAGTCACTGAGCCACTAGGGAAACCTTAAATTCTCTTGTTACAGGATGGTTTCACATATGGATTGAGTGGTGATTTTTATTATAGACTGAAAAGCAAGGGGAAATGAGATCAGAATATGATACTATAGGTTATTTTATTATGTTTCACTCAGTTGTGTCCAACTCTTTGCGACCCCATGGACTGTAGCCTATCAGGCTCCTCTGTCTATGGGATTTTCCAGACAAGAGTGCTGGAGTGGATTGCCATTTCCTTCTCCAGGGGGTCTTCCCGACCCAGGAATCGAACCCAGGTCTCCCGCATTATAGGAAGACGCTTTACCATCTGAGCCACCAGGGAAGCCCTGATACTATAGGTAGAATGACTATTAAACATTTTTTTATAAAAATCAGTATCTGAGAGGATAATGAAATATATCCTTTTCGTTTTGGGAGAAACAGTATAACACCATTACAAAGACATGGACATTTTTGATGAAAATTCTCTACCCTTGTGTTCATTTGTCATCTTTTTTGGTGGGAAGACACTCGGGGTGTTTTCAATGTAGGAGTTTTAAATTACTGCCAGTATGTGCTAATGGGAGCATGTAAATGGGAGACCATCATTTTCACTTGAAAGATGCAGAATAGAAGAATAATAAATATTTGAATGCTTGATTTGAAAATTGAGAACCATGAGTAAAGAAAGAGAAGAATATATTTTCAGAATTCTTTAAATGTTGGGAATTATTAGATTAATTATTCCTTGATTTAGGAGAGCTAGGTAAGAGGTGGCAGCCAGTTGGGGCCAGACAGGAAACTGGGAGAAAGGGCCTTTTCAGTGAAGAGGAGGGCTGAGAAAGACTCTGCTTGAAAACAAGGTAAGAAGTTGATAGAACTAGCAAGGTAATGTTTACTTTCTTAGGTAGAGAAGCAATTGATCAGGAATGTAACAAATTTAGGAAAGTAGAGAAAGATAGGACTCCTCAGGAGGCACTAGTGGTAAAAAACCCACCTGCCAGTGCAGGAGAGGTAAGAGACATGTGTTCAATCCCTGCACTGGGAAGATCCCCTGGAGGAGGGCATGGTAACCCACTCCAGTATTGTTGCCTGGAGAATCCCATGGACAGAGGAGCCTGGCAGGCTACAGTGTATAGTGTTGCAAAGAGTAGGACACAGCTGAAGCTGCTTAGCAGAGAATGATAAGCAGAGTTGAAAGATTGTTACATACTATGATTTACAGATTATTTAGAGTTTAGAAACTGTTAAGTGCTGTGGTAAACTGTATGTCTGCATTAAAACCTCATAGCTGATTCTCTGCTTATTGTAGACTATGGTGAAAAAATGTTATTACCTAAATGGCTGGCATTAGAATTGCTCATACATAGTGAACTGTTTTTGGCTGGAATTTTATCTAAATGTTTGTAGAAGGCATACTGGAACCAAGACATCCAAGAAAAGGGCAAATATGTCAGTGGAAAAGATTTTTTTTTTTTTTTTTTTTTTTTGCTCTTCATGAAGTGCAAAGAGAGCTGCGAAGGCAGAGAAGGGAGAAAGGTGGAAGAAGGAGGCATAATATGATGTGTGCTGGATGCTCTGTCATCAGGAAAGGTCCAGGATACTCATTTAATAGCAGGCTGACCAGAAAGTTCTTCCCCGGAAAGAAATTTCTTAGAGCCAAATGCCTTCCTGATCCCTCAAAGAAAAAATACAATCTAAACCAAAATAGTGAGGTGATCTGCAAAAGCATCTTCAAAACATGCCCCTCCCTACCTCTTCCCCCAACCTGATTGCTGAATATTCATATTCACCTTCTAGGTAGAAATTTGAAGCTTCCCAGATGGCATTAGTGGTAAAGAACCCACCTTCCAATGCAAGAGACATAAGAGACGTCCATTTGATCCCTGGGTCAGGAAGATCCCCTGGAGGAGGGCATGGTAGCCTGCTCCAATATTCTTGCCTGGAAAATCCCAATGGACAGAGAAGCCTGGCAGGCTACAGTCCATAGGGTCTCAAAGAGTCAGACATGACTGAAATGACTTAATATACACACATACCAGTAGAGGCTGCTGCAGCAGCCTCCAGCTTTTCAACAATATCTACTATACACCCAAATTGTTTGTGCGGGTTGGGTTTGGTATAAGTGATATAGGGACTAAGTTCCATGTTTAGTTTGATGTTGTCCAGAAAAAAGTCATTCATTAAATCACTAACTCTAGTTAAGCTCATTTTTTAAAAAATGAAGGCACTGAAATAGATTCATTTAAAAATTATGCCAGAAACTTCATTATGGCAGGCTCAATCTATGGCTGTTTATCTAGCACTTACTAAATGGGATATAGCCTAATTTTTTTTTAAGAGTTTGTAACTATCAAGCAAAAACCAATGTGGGTTTAACATATACCTCTCACTCTAATGGGCTGACATCCTGGTCAGAGAAAATTTAATATTTTTCTGAAGTTGACATGTAAATGTCAATCTGAATATAAAAATGTGTTATTTGTCATAATTTCTTTTTCCAATTTGGAAAAAAATTATATGATATGCAAAATCTGTATAAGTCAGTAAAAAAGAGCCCAGGATATTTGGGTTCAAATCTTATATTTACCAATAACTTTCTCTGTAATATTGGTAAATCAGTTTTCCTTTCTGGATATTGGTTGTCAGATTTGCAAAAAAGGAGTGCTGGATTTCACTTTCTCTCTCTCCCCTCCAATTATGTCTGTGTTTATAGCTACAACTGAATCAAATGACCATTTTGAAGTTTTATAAAAATAGTCTACTCCTAAAATAGCTGATGCCATCATTTAGTTCAGTTCAGTTGTTCAGTTGTGTCTGACTCTTTGCACAGCACGCCAGGCCTTCCTGTCCATCACCAACTCCCGGAGTCCACTCAGACCCATGTCCATTGAGTTGGTGATGCCATCCAACCATCTCATCCTCTGTTGTCCCCTTCTCCTCCTACCCTTAATCTTTCCCAGCATCAGGGTATTTTCACATGAGTCAGTTCTTCCTATCAGGTGGCCAAAGTATTGGAGTTTCAGCTTCAACATCAGTCCTTCCAGTGAACACATAGGACTGATCTCCTTTAGGATGGACCGGTTGCATCTCCTTGCAGTCCAAGGAACTCTCAAGAGTCTTCTCCAACACCACAGTTCAAAGGCATCAATTCTTTGGCGCTCAGCTTTCTTTATAGTCCAACTTTCACATCCATACATGACTACCAGAAAAACCATAGCCTTGACTAGATGGACCTTTGTTGGCAAAGTAATGTCTCTGCTTTTTAATATTCTATCTAGGTTGGTCATAACTTTCCTTCTAAGGAGTAAGCATCTTTTAATTTCATGGCTGCAGTCACCATCTGCAGTGATTTTGGAGCCCCAGAAAATAAAGTCAGCCACTGTTTCCACTGTTTTCCCATCTGTTTTCCATGAAGTGATAGAACCAGATGCCATCATTCAGGTACTTCAAATCATTCAGTTTATTTAGTTTGATCCCTAGATAATTAAAACAAATTAGCTAGAAACTGTAAAAGAATTTGAGCAGCAAGGCCCAAGGAATTGGATCTAATCACTTTGGAAAATAATCACATCATAGAAGTTAGTAAAAAAGCTGATAATATGAAAACTGGTAGTTATTTATTAAGTTAACCACAAACTGGCCCTAAGTATGAAAAATAAGGTACATTTGAAAGGAGAATGACTTTTTGCTGGAATATCTTAGCTCTTCTAAGAACACAGATAAAATATTCAATAGCACTGGTCATAAAAATGTAAGTTAAAACAAGAATTTTTTTTTTGCCTATTTGAAAAGCCTAAATAGAGCAAAAATAACTAAAACCAATGGACGCGTAAAGAGGAAGGGAAATGTGAATTAGAGCAACGCGATGCAGAATTACTTGAAAACAAAGGAAAATAATTATGACTCAAGCATATTTAATATCTTATACTATATATATGTATATTTAATATCATATACTATACATATTGAAGAAGGAAATGGCAACCCACTCCAGTATTCTTGCCTGGGAAATCCCGTGGACAGAGGAGCCTGGAGGGCTAGAATCTATGGTATCACAAACAGTAGGACATGATGTAGAGCCTAAACAACAACTATACATGTTGTACAAGACACTGTATCTTAAGTATATGGTGTGTTCCAAGAAACAACTTATTCCTCTACCAGTGGAATGCCTTTACCCTTTTAGGTAAGAAGTTAAACAAAATGGCACTGAGATTTAGAGTTTTGAAAGATACAGAAAAAATAAATGATCAATCAGCATGGATATTATAGTACATAACAGGAAACAGGATTCTGAGACCTATGAAGCTCTGGCTGTGAGGCTGAGGGAGCAGAGAAAGCATGGTGGAGAGCAGGCCAGAAAGAGGACCAAGACACGAAGCTTCAAGAGTTTCCTATAACATTCCTGTGAATTCCATTTCATTAGAGAAAGGGTTGTTTCCAATTTTTTTAAAAAGAGAGAAGGTTGTATATGTCCCTATTAAAACAGGAAACAGCAACTGATGTTTAAAATCTGAGAACTAGTTTTCTATGCTTAAAATTTTGCATTTTGCCATTAGGAAAGACTATTTTGGGTTAGATGTGTAAGAGGTATAAGATCTCACTGTGGAAAATTGTCCTTCCAGGGACAGAATCTGTTTTGACTATAGATCTAAAGGTCGGAATTTTTAATAAATTATGGTAGACATTTTTCCCAAGCCAGCTTAAGTAAAAGTTGCAAAATTCTGGATGAGATATCTTTTTGTAGCAGAATAAAGGGCTAGTAGCTCAGCTGGTAAAGAATCTGCCTGCAGTGTTGGAGAACTCGGTTCGATTCCTGGGTCGGGAACATCAGCTGAAGAAGGGACAGGCTACCCACTCCTGTATTCTTGGGCTTCACTGGTGGCTCAGCTGGTAAGGAATCTGCCTCCTATGCAAGAGACCTGGGTTCTATCCCTGGGTTGGGAAGATCCCCTGGAGAAGGGAATGGCTACCCACTCCAGTATTCTGGCCTGGAGAATTCCATGGATTGTATGTCCATGGGGTCAAAAAGACTTGGACATGACTGAGTGACTTTCACTTCACTTCAATGGGCTACCTAATCTAAGGGACTTTTTTGGTTAAAATATAATGTGTAATTGGTAAATTATCAGTAATATATTTAATTTACCACTGGGTTTGCTACAAAATAAGAGAAATATCCAATGGCAAAAATAAACCAAGAAAAAACCCTAACAAAAAACCTAAGTGAGCTGAAAACTCAGAGTGGTAAGTTATGAAAAAGAAAGCAAACTATATAAAGTAAAACACCTATGAAGGCACTGAATACCTGGAGACTTTGGCTCCTGGCAAAGCGTTGAAGCCAAACCTGCTAATCCTGCATTAAGATCTAACCAAAGGGATTTTACACATTTTTTTCTCTATAGAAATCTGATGAGCTTATAGGTTCCTTCACATAATAGTAATTCCTAATGTATAAAATAAAATATGTAAAATATAATAAAATCCATTACATAGAATAGTTATCAAAGTCTTTAAAAATGTATGATTTACTTTACAATACTGTACTGGTTTTAAAGAAATTATCCTTCAATTAAAAATAAATATTTTTTTTAAGTTAAAAAAAATGTATGATTTAGTAACAGACGTGGCTTTATTAGTAATTACGATTTAGTGGTGGTTCTGATAACTGTGTCTTTAGTTATAAATGTAAATGATATTTTGAGATTTCAGCAACTATAAAAATATAATATAAAAACATCTGTGATTGTTAGTCACAAATACTTGGTTTCTATTACAACTGTGAAAGGATTTAAAATTACTGAGTTAACTATCTTAAGAAGAGAGTAGAACAGCAGAATATACCCAAGAAAATATAGAAGAAAGATAATAATTATACCAGGAACAGAAAACAAAATAAGAAGTCAAAGATAAATAGCGAGAATGGCAAAACCAAAAGTTGTTCTTTGACTAGATTAATAAAATAGATATCTGATGAGACACATCCAAAGCCAAGGAGAAGGCAAAAATATCCCATGTTAGATAGAGGAAAGGGTCATAATTACAAATATGAAAGAGATTGACAAGGTAATAAGAAGCTACTACACACGTTTATATCAACAGATTTAAAAGCATCAATGAAACACAAATTCTGAGAAATATATAATTGATCCAAACTGACTCCAAAAGAAATAGAAAGCAGGACAATTTCTGTAACATTTAAAAAACTGAGTAATCTCAATTGTTCCCCCAGTGAAAAAGACTAGTTGCACAAAAGAACTCTATCAAACTTTCAAGTGGTAGTTCTAGTGTTATACATTTTCCAAGAAATAGAAAAATAAAAGAATATTCTTTGAACACAGTTTTAGAAAGTGAATGTTATCCTACTTTTAAAATCACACAAGAAATCCTGAGCACAATGCTCTGAACTAAATCTACTATGAAGAGTAAGGTCATATATCCTTAATAAGTAGTGCTTTTTCCAAAGAAATTTAACATTATTTTATTTTCTATCTTTTATTATATTAAGGGCAGCCAAGATATTACAAAAGAAAAATAACAAAAGATACAAAGAAGGAAGAAAGAAAATTATTATTTGTAAAAAAATGATTACCTAAATAAAACCTTCAAAATGTTTTTAGACTTATTATTAGAATTAATTAGCAATGTTTCTGACTGTAAGATATAAAAAAGTGGATTTTTATGCACTATCAACAAACAAGTGTACTTCAAAAGTAATAATCTTTGCAATAGCACAAAAGTATAACAGTATATAAGAGTAAATCTAACAAAAACTGCATAAGATTTTGTAGAGAAAATTATAGAACTTCTTCAAAGACATTAAGGAAGAATAGAATAAATAAAGATATTTAATTAGTGAATTAGAAAATTTAGCATCAGAAGATGCCTGTTCTCTACAAATTAAGCTAGAGATTCAACACAATTTTAATAGAAGTACCAACAGAGATTTTTGAGAAGCTTGACAAGCTGATTCTAAAAATTTGAGGGAAAGAAAAATGGCCAAAACTTCCCTGAAGAAGAATGTGGTGTGGGAACTGCATTTGCAGCATTTAATGAAGTGGTATTTATACCTCAGAGAGAAAGTAACTCCTGAATAAGGATCGAGAGCCCAGAGCAGAAGCTACATTTATGACATGTTGATATGCACCTGATATGGCATCATCAGTCAGTAAAAATATGGGTCTAACAATTTGTTATCATGCTGACACAAATAGAATTTGAGTCTTACCTTACATGATGCTTATTTCTGAAAGGCAAAGCTGTAACTCTTTTAGGAGAAAAATATCAAACACTATTTTAAATGTTAGGATGGAAAATATTTCTCAAACAAATACATAAGAAACAAAATGTACAAGAAAAGATTCATAAAACTGAATGCATCAAATTAAGTGCTTCTTTTTCATGTAAATTAACCAGAAAAGAAAGTGAAAGGACAAGACAATAATTGGAAGATATTTTAATAATATGTACCTGTCCAAAGATTAATATCTGTGTCATGGATACAAATAGGGAAAATGAAGACAGCTAGCTTCCAAAACATTATTTTAAGAGCCCTAGAAACCAGAGATACCCTTACTATTGGAAATTCTACACCACATTAAATCAGTATTTTAGAATGTCCAATTTCCATAGCAAATATATTTTTTCTCTAAAAATTGAAACAATTTATTTTGGTTTGAAATAAATGGGCCCTAATACATTCATTTGACTTATGATGGTAATATATCTTCAACACAGATTCAAGCATTTCCGACCAATTCTATAAAGACAAGTGACCTGTCCTTCTTTAAGGGGACCAAAAGGCCAGCAAACTGGAAAGGTGGTCTGCCTTTCTGTTTTCCACACAGGTTTCTATTTCCTGTTTCAGCCACATCAGTCCCACAGATTTGGGGATTTCAGTGAAACCGTGTAGTTTTGACTGCTGATGTGGGCACTGATTATTTTTGACTTGGCCTGTCAGTGGGCAGGACCCACCAACTGCTCACCACACCAGCTAAACACAGCAGCTGCCTCTCAGGAGAGGTGCCAAATGTGATATTTCACTGCTTTAAATAATCGGATACTTGTGAGTCACGAACGATGCTTGGGACAACAGCCCATTGGGTGTTTGTTGGTGCTGAGGACTACTAAGGAGAGAGCAGAACATGATAGTGAGAGTTAATAGCAGGGATGGGGTGAGAGATGCATTCCAAGACACAGTTTTGCCATTCTGCATATAAGCCCCAATCCTTCTTGTTTAGTCGCTAAGTCATGTCCTACCCTTTGCAACCCCATGGACTATAGTCCTCTGTCCATGGGATTTCCCAGGCAAGAATACTGGAGTGGGTAGCCATTTCTTTCTCCAGAAGATCTTCTTGACCCAGGGATAGAACCCGTATCTCCTGCATTGGCAGACAGTTTCGTTACCACTAAGCCTCCAGGGAAACCAGGATCTTTCACTTCGTTATGTGTGGACTTGAGATGGGGAGAAAGAAACCATTCCAGGTCACAGTTTTACTATTCTGCATGTGAGCCTAAATCCTTAGAGGTTGGTTCAGTTTCAGCAGTTACTTAAGCAGAGACTACTGGTCATTTGTTGAGGTTCTACAGCATGAATTCCCCACTGAATCAGAGGTTTGACCTGAATGACCTCCAGTGTGTTTTGCAACTGTAAATTCCCTCATTCTAAAAAAATCATATTTGCAGAAATGGGGTTGTGAGAGGCAGGGTGATTTTTTTTTTAATATACAGAAAAAAAAATTTTTCAGATTAAAAATAGCTATTGCCTTTGAAAAGAGATAGAAATACAGTTAATACTCTTCTGGGAGCTATGAAATATCAGCTCCAATCTGTGCTCTCAAAATACACTAGGCTGACCTTGCAGGTAATGTTTTCTATCTATGCAGTCACAAAATATTTGATCATCTCAGTCAGAAGATTAATCAACTGATTATTGGAAGGTATGGGTCTTTTCTTTTCAGAGGGCTGTGTCAGCACCTTTGAATGCATGAAATGGCTAGTCAGTGTACCATTTTCATTAGCAAGATGAAAGAGGCTTGAATTGCACCATTAAGAACCAGTATGAAATTTGGAAAGTGATAGTCCTATTTCAGCTTTGCTTTTTTTTTTTTATAAAGTAAAAGATATTTGAAGTTATTTTGAGTGAACATTGTTAAGTTGGGATGTCACAAAGCTTGTGCAATTCAAAGGTAAATAAGAATTATTTATTGCCCTTAAAAAATAGATGGTTTCTCCTTGTAATGTTCATTGTTTCTGAGCTTCTCTTATTCCTTTTGGGAGAAGAGGATGGTAAGGCCCAGTAGCCTGAGGACAGTTCTAGAGACAGAAACTTAGGGCCCTGGGGACATGTTTTGATTGGCTTATATATAATTTTTTTAAAACTTAAAAAATTGTGTTGGTAACATAATGGTTTCATTTCTTCACACAAATGTTTTCTAGCTTTTCCTGAAAAAATCAGACAGTATGGCAGTGTGTGTGTGGGCTCAGTCACTTCAGTCGTGTCCAGCTCTTTGTTACCGCATGGACTGTAGCCTGCCAGGCTCGTCTGTCCACAGGATTTTCCAGGCAAGAACACCGGAAGGGGTTGCCATGTCCTCTGGGGAATCATCCGTATCCAATGGTTGAACCCGTATCTCTTAAGTCTCCTGCATTGGCAGATGATTCTTGACCACTGCTGCCACCTGGGAAGCCCCAGGAGAGAAGCTCTGCAGTATGGCAATACTGGACCCAGATTCCTTAGAGGCAACTATTAGCTGCGCCAGCATGGCCCCTGCTGTCTTTAGGTGGGAGAACACCCTTAGCGCCTCCGTGTACTCATCATTCCCATCTGGTTGGCTTCAGGCAGAGATGTCCTGTGTTTGGCTCTATAAGACTGTCAATAAAACATTTAATTGATAGTCAATCTAAGAAAGAAATGGAAAACTTACCTGTGCCAACCTGAGGATCATAACCCAGAAAGCTCTGAAAACTGTTCCAAAGAGGTAAGGGAGAGGTCAGTATATAAGTGATATTGGTCAAGGGGCGGATGCAGTTCAAGCATACATCTTGATAGAAGGTTACTGCTCTTTGTAGGAAATAGTATTTCTAAGTTAATGGCTTTAGTGCTTCTCTGAATATAGGAAGATGCAAGAAACGGGGTTCACAAAATTTTCTCCTGAGCGTATCTGTCTGAAAGTCAGTTCTACCAGTTTTCCCAGAGCACAAAATACCTCATCCTGATCCTCGCCCTGAATTCCTTTCAGGGTCGGTGTGCTACATAGGTCAGTGACTGCCGTGGCTAATGACTTGATTCTTATGGAGCTGGATGGTGGGCCATGTTCTTCATTTCATAGTCCCTCGCTTTCAGTCTTAATTTCGACCAGGGTTTGGGAGGCATTTCATCATCAGTGTGTCCCATGGTCCTCAGAGTGCTCATTCTCAGGTCAGGCAAGGATTTCATTGATAGGCCTTTTATTGTGCTACTGAACTATCCCTGTTAACAGCATCCAGAAGCCTCTGGACTATCTGTCTTGCTAGTCTGTTATGGTCCTGCAAGTGAACCCCTTGTTGCTTCTTCCCATATCCAGAGTTATACCGTAACAACCATTGACCTTTTAAGACTGTATATTTGATCAGTCATTTCAAGTTGCCTAGTCATCAGTCATCATTATTTTTATTAGAGGCTCAGTCACACATTTGGCAAGGCAAGAAATAATAACCTGGTAAAATAGGATGCAAGTAATACAACTAGTAACATTAATAAAGTCCTGTGTATTTAAGCTCAGAACTTCCATTAGGTGTGGACCAGTATCTCTTCAGGTCATCCGACTGAATCTGTCCTGTACAAAGTTGCTATCTTTAAGGGAAAAAATACACTGGAATTACTCATAAAGCTCACCAAAGATATCTGCAGGTACTTGGCAAGTGGTGGGTCATCGTGATCCCTTACACAATTGAAAAAGCACTATTATCTTCTAAGGAGTTATGTGGCTGGCTCTGGAAGAAGAAAAATTAATCTTTATGGCTGAGCAGATATTTCTGCATTTGGGGAGGTCTGGTTGATGCACAATGAAGCCGCACAACACGTACCAGAGGGGATGGAGGGGCCCAAACTGGCAGAGAAAAACAGTATGTTTACATTTTTCTTGTCTTGCCTTAAAATATGAATTATTATTTCATTAAGATATTTGAGTTTACTGATTAGGGTGGAGAGTCTTTATCGCTAGAATCTCCACCTGCGAGAATTATCTACTCCATTCAGTGGAGCTCTGCATACAGCCTGTTTTCTCATATTGTCTATCTTCTCTCTGTCCCCGACACCACCTCGTATTTTATCCCTTTGATTGTACTTGCTGCGAAGCTCAGATGAGGTCTGTAGCACAGTTGCTTTCTTATCAATATTCTATAAGATGGCTCTTCAGATAGTTTTTTTGGGATCTTGTGTACGAGTAGTTTCTGTTGGCCAAGAATCTCTGTTCTGTTGAATCTATCTTTGGTAAACAGTAGCTCTTTTATCTTTATACCAGCTGTTCTCTCAGGCGTTGGCTGATTTGTTTATAGTCTGTCACTGGGTATGTGGTTCCCTAGGTACAAACGAGGTTCATTATGTGTTTCCCTGGTCAGAATCAAAACATTGACTAGTCATTTCAATTTCCTCCAGGGCTTCCTCGTAAAAATGGCTTTATGTGGAATTCTCGCGTGAATTCCTCTATGCCATATGTTTTCCGAGGGATGCATCTTCAGGGGAAATTATTCGAGGTCATATGATTGTCTAGAAGAAGGAAGACATCCCAGCTCTCTCCTTCTTGAATTTCTACACTTGACTCAGAGATGACTTCATCCCGACTGGTGGCTTCTCAATGAGAACAGTGTAGAACGCATTCATTTTCTTCAGAAAAGTCAAACTTCAGGTTTCTAAGGAACTTGGCAATAGCTTCCAAGTTTTCTACATTTGCATAACAGGCAAAAGTGCCGATGTAAAACAGGGAAAGGCATGTCCTTATAACCCAAATTAAATATTCACATTATATTTCAATAATTACTTAAATTGAAACAACCTCTGAAGATAAAATTCATTTGTATAACACCTTCAATGAAAACTTGCATTTATTTATTTACTCAGTTTGATAGAGCAAACTGTTCGCCATGTTATAGGTATAAGAACCCAATGACATTTTTCCATGGTGGAGAATAGATTCATATATTAGAATAGTTTTTATTTCTGTTTTAATACAGCTTTTTGATATCTGTAAATTTTTGATATCTGTAAGATTTGAAAAAACTTTATGTTCAGGATGACAGAATGATATTACTGAATGGTGAAATTCAGGATTATTCTATAGGCCATTAAATAGGACTTAAATCAATGAAGATAAAACATTAAACAAGTGTAAAAGTTTTAAACCAGAAATTTCGCTTGTAGAAGCTTATTCTATAAAATAATTTAGGATCTGTGTAGAGTTTGCTAAAGAATTATTGCTTGGAGGATTTTTTTTTTTTTTTTTGGTAATGGGAAGATATTAGAAATAACTTGCATGTTTAGAAATATGATACTAGCTAAGTCAGTTCTGTTATATCCATATAATCCAACAATTAAAAATGCTTTAACCCTTAAGCTTGGAAATGTTACAGATTCATAGGGTTCTGGCTGAATGTAAAATAGTTCATTCCTTAGGCTGAACGTAAAATAGTTCATTCCCCGAATGGAATACTATGCAGTCCCCAAAAGCAATGAGGACACTATCAGCTGAGTGATCTTGAGGATGTATTGTTAAGTGAAAAAGGCAATGTTCAGGGCTTCCCTGGTGACTCATTGGTAAAGAATTTGCCTACCAATTCAGGAAACAAGAGTTCAATCCCTATCGTGGAAGATCCCACATACCATGGGAGCAACTAAGCCCATGCACCACAATTGCTGAGCCTGGGTTCTAGAGCCCATGTGCTTCAACTACCAAAGGCTGTGTGCCCTGGAGCCCATGTTCTGTAACAAGAGAGGCCACTGCAATTAGAAACCTGTGAGCCCCAACTAGAGAAAAGCCCACACACAGTACGAGAGACCCAGCACAACCAAATATAAATAGATCAGTAAAATTATTTTTTAAAAAGCAAGGTTCAGAAGAGTATATTTGACCCACAACATTTGTGTATATCTATGCAGATGTATTTAATAAAACACTCAAAAAAGGGAACAGATATTAAAGCAAGCTTTCTCTGAAAACACCTTTTAAAATAATGCTGATTTTGGAATAAATTCTTTACATTTTAAAAATTAAATTGAATTGAAAAGACACAGCAGAGTACCTATAAATTAAAAAGCAAAGTGAATGTACTTAACTATATATATGAAATTAATGATATTAACCATAGAGAAAATAAATTATTTCAAGTAGCTTAGAAGCAATCTTTGACTACATATATTTAGTGTAATATATTTTAAGAATAATAGAGTTGCAAACACATTTTAAAGATTACTCAGGCTTCTTATTGTTAGTAATGAAAGTGGTATTATCATTTTAAAACTCTTTTACGTCTATTGTTGGACAACATAAATATGTAGTTATTTTAACACTGTCAGTAACAGCAATTTTCAACGTCATAGAAATCTCTATGACAGATGAACTCACTTCTGTAGCAGCTTCATTTCTTTATAACATCTAAATCTCGCTCAAGCAGCTTCCCTCTTTCCTATGAAAACATAGTTGACCTGCAGAGTTGACCTTGGTTTCCAAATTGCTGCTTTTGGGTTTTCTCCTTGGTTGTTTTCTGTGCACAAGCTGTAGCTTTGCACGCGTGCAAATGGGACTGCTCCTTGCTAGTGCCTCCTGAGCACACTTTTTGAGCTGTAGGCCCTCCCTTTCTCCTCTGATTTTTCTAAAGCCAGCGCTTCTCCCTTTACCAAGGCTCTCTGGTGGTGCTGGTGCTCAGTCATGTCTGACTTTGCAACCCCACAGACTGTAGCCCACCAGGCTTTTCTGTCCGTGGGATTCCCCAGGCAAGAATACTGGAGCAGCTTGCCATTTCCTTCTCCGGGGATCTCCCAACCCAGGGATCAAACCCATGTCTCTTGTGTTAGAAGTCAGATTCTTTACCACTGCACCCACCAGGAAAACCCTGGCTGTCTGAGTATGGTGCATATTAGGCAACTATTTTAATATAAGTGAATGAAGGAACATATGATATATAAATGGGATTTTTAAAATATTTCTCACAGCATTTCAGATCCAATGTTAAAATCATTGGTTAAGCCTGTCCTAGTGCTATCAACTGGCTTTCCTTAAAAAACCCCAGCAAAATATAGTAGAATACTAAAATAGACAAGTTATAGAGTAATCCTTTTTAAGATGGGCCTAATGTTTCAAAAATAAGTTCATTCAATATGTTTAAACTGGAACGTGACCAAATGTTGTTTAATGCAGTAGAAGTTGAAGTGACAAGCCATGCACAGAGTTAAATATCCAAGCTCGAATGGATTCCCTCATGGCTCAGACAGTAAGGAATCTGTTTGCAATGCAGAAGACCTGGGTTTGATTCCTGGTTTGGGACAATCCCCTGGAGAAGGGAATGGCTACCTACTCCAGTATTCTTGCCTGGAAAATCCCATGGACAGAGGAGCCTGGCGAGTTACAGTCCATGGGGTTGAAAAGAGTCACACACACGACTGAGCGACTAACTCTAGAATGGGTTAATGGGAAAAGAATATCAAGGGATGGTGAGTTAACGAATATATTGTCAGACACTTATTTTATTAAAAATCAGTGTTATGTGCTATTTTGAAGATTAAATTAATAGAGAGAGATTGTTTACATCAGAGGGTGTCCTATGTATCCTCAGCCTTACACATATAAACAAACATGTACTTTCTGGGAGGATCAGGAGAAATAAAAGTGGCTAAAACTCAGAAGAGGTATTGAAAATGGGGTGAACTGAGTCAAATTAATATCCTTTTATATTATTTGAAATGTTAATATGTGTATGTTTTATTCTTCTGATAAGGAAACAATGCATTAAAACTTTTTCTGAACCTACCCAGAGCCTAACATAAAACTAAATGTGTAAGAGATACCTAATGAATATTCAGTATCTTGCTACACACATGAAATAACTTTTAAAATATTAAATAGGATAATGATAAGCTCAAATGAAAACTGTACAGAATAAGAATGGAGTGAAGGATGAGTAGGAGAAGCTGATTAAATGGCAAGAGTTGCTTCAGTTGCAGGATCCTGGTGATAGTTTTTGTTTTGGCAAGAAGGGTATCGCAGATAAACAAATTTGTAAACCCGTTTTGTAAATGCTTCCCTAGGGGCTTTGGTGTGCCTGTCAGCAAGAGTGTGGATCCTGTGGAGAACTCCAGAGAAGAAAGCTAAACAGCAATTCACTTTAATCTTGTGCTTTGCATTCAGATGAATATGCAAATAGGTTCAGTGAAGTGAACCTGGTTACAATATCACTTTGAAACTCATGTTAAATTATTTTAAATGGGCAGAATACAGACCAGCTCATGAGTTTAATTTATCTCCTTTTTGAATCATGTGGTTTTTGCCTTCATTTTAAAGTGTTCCTGATTAGTCCCTTCTAAGGACATGCATGAGGAATAAAAATATTTGCTTTCTTACGCATATTTCCTATGATATATACATATATATTTACATGCATATACATATATTTATGGGCTTCCCTGGTGGCTCAGATGGTAAAGAATCTGCCCGCAATGCAGGGGTCCTGGGTTCCATCTCTGGGTAGGGAAGATTCCCTGGAGAAGGCTATGGCAACACATTCCAGTTATTCTTTCCTGAAGAATTCCATGAACAGAGAAGCCTGAGGAGCTGCAATCCATGGGGGTCACAGAGTCAGACAAGACAGAGACTCTCTCACACACACCTACACGTTTATATACGTATATTAGTACATCTATATACATTTATATGTGTATTTTAGTTCAGTTCAGTTGCTCAGTCATGTCCAAATCTTTGCGACCCCATGGATAGCGGCACACCAGGCCTCCATGT
>SJYA01000598.1:443123-489668 GCA_006410615.1 Neotragus moschatus | reverse complement strand
TGTAGCTATAAGAGGACCAGCTTTGCTGATCCTCTCAAATGGTCGTTATCAAATTCCGATGCCTGAACAGTGCACTTCTCATCGTCAAGGCTCTTGTCTCTTTTGCAAAACTTCTTGAACTACCACTGCACTGTACTTTCTTTAGCAGTTCCTGGGCCAAATGCGTTGTTGATGTGAGTGGCCTCTGCTGCTTTACAACTCATTTTGAACTCAAATAAGAAAATTGCTCAAATTTGCTTTTTGTCTAACATCATTTCTCTAGTCTAAAATAAATGTAAAATGAACAGCTAGTAATAAGTCACTAGCAACAAAAAAAAAACGAAGTGAGAAATATGTGTTAAAATGATGTATAACATAACCACATTTATTTAAGAATGTATTCCAGTATCAAACAGCAAAGTTCAACAATGCAAAACCAAAATTATGTTTGCATCAACCTTTTAGATTCTCCCAAACCTTTCTCTATAAAGGCAATGCCTTAGTAGAAGGTGGGGGAAAGTGGAACTTGCTTATGAATGGTTGGAACCCCACCTCTGTCTTGCAATGGCAGGACTACTAGCCTCTCCTCCCATCTGAGAGGGTGCTTCTTCAAAAGTTGGCTCCTCCAAGGGTGGGTCTTTCTCCCTGCCCCACAGCTGGGGTTTCTTCCTGTGGGCTAAGGCTGAATCTCTGACAGACTCTTATGGACCTCCTAGAAACTGAGGTGAATTCAAACCCTGCCTCTGCCCCTGCTGGCCACCCTCATTCAGTCAGTCAGTCAGTTCAGTTGCTCAGTCGTGTCCGACTCTTTGCGACCCCATGAATCGCAGCATGTCAGGCCTCCCTGTCCATCACCAACTCCCGGGGTTCACTCAGACTCACGTCCATCGAGTCAGTGATGCCATCCAGCCATCTCACCCTCTGTCGTCCCCTTCTCCTCCTGCCCCCAATCCCTCCCAGCATCAAAGTCTTTTCCAATGAGTCAACTCTTCGCATGAGGTGGCCAAAGTTCTGGAGTTTCAGCTTTAGCATCATTACTTCCAAAGAAATCCCAGGGCTGATCTCCTTCAGAATGGACTGGTTGGATCTCTTGCAGTCCAAGGGACTCTCAGGAGTCTTCTCCAACACCACAGTTCAAAAGCATTGATTCTTCAGCACTCAGCCTTCTTCACAGTCCAACTCTCACATCCATACATGACTACTGGAAAAACCATAGCCTTGACTAGACGAATCTTGGCTAATTTTTTTTTTTTTTTTTTTTGGTAATACAATTTTAAATTGTATCTTGGCCTGAGTCTGGGGGACTATAAAGCAGACTTTTATCATTATGGTCATTATGCCACCACAAGGCAGTGGGGCAACCCGCCTTTTCTGGTGCTGTCCTGCTCCCTGGACCAGCACGTTCACTTATCCTATGCTCTAGGTCTCCTGGTTTATAAAGGTGCTGGCAGTGGCAGAGGCCAGCCTGCATATACTCTCAGCACACGTTTACAGTTCTCTACAGAACAGAATTCTCTCTTCAATAGGATGCAAATCCTCATGGCTATCTAACAACTTGCCATCAGTCTTAGGCACCAGTGTCTCCTGGAGCATGCAGTCATGGGTTTGCAAATCTGTTTTTCTGGAATTGTCTTTTACAACTATCCGCTCCCCCCTTTACCTAAGTAAACTCAGGAAAAAAGGCTTCACCAGCCTTACACTCTCACCAGTAAATAGCTCAGTAGATGAGTGCATAGATACAACAGGATATAGGTTTGTGCCAGATTCCTGCTATCCTAGTTGTAATGCATGTGTGCTCAGTCGTGTCCAACTCTTTTGTGACCCCATGGACTGTATGTAGTCTGCCAGGTTCCTCTGTCCATGGGAATTTTCCAAGCAAGAATACTGGAGTGGGTTGCCATTTCCTATTCCAGGGGATCTTTCCAACACAGGGATTGAACCTGCATCTCCTGCATTGGCAGGCGGATTCTTTACCACTGAACCACCTGGGAAGCCCATCCTAGTTGTAATGCCACCTCTAATCCCACCAGTTATGTTTGATTAATCTATGTTGAAAATCTATGTTATAGAACAATATTTCTCAAACTTTAATATAATTATTAGTCACCTAGGCGAACTTGTTTAAATGTAACTTATGATTCAGTAAGTTTCAGATTTACCTTTCAAGCAAGCTCCCAGGTGATGGCAAGGCTGATGGCCCATGTGCCAAACTCTGAGTAGAAAGAGTTTAGAGGATGATAAAGTCTTATCCTTAATCTGGCATTTCTAGCTTTTAGGATATATTCGTGTATTGACATTTCCATCTTTATATATTTTGTATTTGAGCGTATTCAAAACTGTCATTCATATTTTATTGTTCCTGCATTCTGCAGTCTAGCCCTTATAATAGGAACCTTATTGTCATCACTATCCTTAGTTACCATCCAGAAGAAAACATCCACACAAGCTATCTGGTCATGAACTTTTATCTCCATTTCACTATCTGCTTTTTTTCCCCATTCAGTCAAGACCTTTCCCGTGGTGTTTTCTATAAGCATTAAATTATTATTTAAGAACAAATGCACTAACTGGCACGTCGTTATTGTTTATGTCCGACTCTGCAACCCCATGGATTACAGCATGCCAGGTTTCCCTGTCTGTCACTATCTCCCAGAGTTTGCTCAAACTCATGTCCAAGGAGTCAGTGATGCTATTCAACCATCTCATCACCATTATCATCCCCTTTCTCCTCCTGCACTCAGTCCTTCCCAGCAACAGGGTCTTTTCCAATGAGTCAGCTCTTCACATCTTGCACGTTGTGATGCTTCAAATATTTGGAAACTACTATTACTTTTTTCACTTTAGTCTTGTAATTTGTGACATATTTTGGAGAATTTCCCATCAGATTGTCTTTCATAGGCAGCTTCTTTATAACCTGATACTCATGATGGAATATATTTTAGATATGGTTTGACCAGTACAAAACTCAAGCTCTTATTTACAATATTCTGGATGTTTACTTCCCTTCACGTAGTCTAATATTGCACGAAATTTTTGGTAGTTATTCGACAATCTGGTTTGATCATTTTAAAATAAGTTATAATATTCCCTAACTCCAAAGTTCCCAAATGCTCTTTTGCTGTTAATAGCATCTCTGCCTCTGACCCCAGGCAACCAGTGTTCTTTATGTCACTATAAATTAGTTTGCATTTTCCGAAGCTTTGTATAAAGAAAATCATACACACCTAGATAATCCATTGAAAAGGATTTTTCTCTTTCAGAGAATTTTTTTTTTNTAGAAACCTTTAAAAATTTTTTTGAGGTATAATTCATATTCAACAAAATTCACCCGTTTTGAGTGTAAACTTTGATGAGTTGTGGTAAGTGTAAACATTTTTATAAGTATTATTACCAATCATTGTGCAGAATATTTTCATCACTCCAAAATCCCCTAATGCTTTTTTGCTTTCCATTTTTCTTCATGTCTGACTCCAGGCAACCACCAATCTACTTCATATCTCTGAAAACTAGTTTGCATTTCCTAGAGTGTCACATGAATGTAGTCATGCAGTATGTACTCTTAGTATCTAGCTTCTAGAATCTTTTTGAGCTATATCCATGATTTCTTGCCTGTTCCACTAGTTTATTTCTTTTTATTCATGTGTATTTTGTTTATTCATTCCTTTGTTCCTGGCTATTTGAGTTGTTCCCATTTTAAGCTATTATGAATAAGGTGCTATGAACATTAGTGTACAAGTCTTTCTGTGGCAGTATATTTTAATTTCTCTTGGGTACATACCTACGAGTGGAACTACTGAGTCATATGTTTAATTTCGTATGAAACTGTCAAAGCACTTTTCAGTGACTGTACCATTCTCCAGTCCCATCAGCAGTGTATAAGAGATCTAGATAAACATCCTCACCAACACTTAGTTTTCCTTTAAGTCATTCTGTGGATACATAGAAGTAACTTACTGTGGTCTCTGTTAGCATTTCCTGATGACTAAAATGGTGAGAATCTCTTGATTTTTTTTTNAGTGACTGTACCATTCTCCAGTCCCATCAGCAGTGTATAAGAGATCTAGATAAACATCCTCACCAACACTTAGTTTTCCTTTAAGTCATTCTGTGGATACATAGAAGTAACTTACTGTGGTCTCTGTTAGCATTTCCTGATGACTAAAATGGTGAGAATCTCTTGATTTTTCTTTTTTCCTTGCCATCCATTTTCTTCCTTGGTGAAGTACCTGTTCAAATTTCTTCCCAGGAACAATAAATAATCTCTTTCTCTCTCCCTCCTTCCCTTCTGGTCTCTTTCACCAAGTTGCTATTCCATCTTGCTCTCAATTCCTCTTTTTCTTGGTGGGTGGGTGGGTGGATGTGTGTGTGTGTGTGTGTGTTTTTAGAATGGTATCCANTTTTTTCCTTGCCATCCATTTTCTTCCTTGGTGAAGTACCTGTTCAAATTTCTTCCCAGGAACAATAAATAAATCTCTTTCTCTCTCCCTCCTTCCCTTCTGGTCTCCTTCACCAAGTTGCTATTCCATCTTGCTCTCGATTCCTCTTTTTCTTGGTGGGTGGGTGGGTGGATGTGTGTGTGTGTGTGTGTTTTTAGAATGGTATCCACCCACTCAAAAATGTCTTTGCTGAAGATCAGAATAGGCCCAGTTGTTTTTGCAATAGTAACTGCAAGTCAGAGGTGCTACCAGGTGAAAATATTTACTGCTGGGTGAGAAGAAACATTCTATGAAAATGTGTACAAAAAACTTACTCATTGAACCACCTTCTTAGCATAATTTCTCATATGAAACCAAATAAACCAAACTTTAAGAAGCAATTGAAAATTTCTGCCACATAAATATTGGTGCTTTGAATCAAAGTAAGTCAATAAAGCCGAATTAAGGGGGAAAAAAATCTCTCCTGTGATTTCTTGTGCTGATTTCATTAAACTTGTTAATAAAATGCAGTGTTCAGTGTAGAGATTCTCAGCCTCTTTTAATGAATTCATCCTTTTGTTCCTAAAAGCTGAAACTCATCTTGACAGTAAACCATATTCAACATTTTCTTTGATCAGATTAGGAAGTTTAAATTTGTTAGAGATTTGTTTTGCCAACTATCTCAACTACTTGGAACAATCTAAAACATATTTTTCTTGGAATTTGCAGTATTAAAGCACAGCAGAAAGATAAGGAGGTTGGATAGTGAGGAAAATGGTTAACCAGTTCAAGATCAAATCATTGCATTCCATATCTATAAACTTGCCAGATGACAGGATAGTAATCTCCCACCGAGTCATGGTCTAATTTTGTTGTGGTTCAGTCACTGAGTTGTGTGTGATTCTTTGTGACCCCACGGACTGCAACACCCCAGGCTTCCCAGTCCGTCACTGTCTCCCAGAGTTTGCTTAGACTCATGTTCTTAGAGTAGGTGATGCCATCTAATCCTCTCATCCTCTGCTACCCCCTTCTCCTTTTGCCTTCAATCTTTCCCAGCATCAGAGCTTTTTCTAATGAGTCAACTCTTCACATTAGTTGGCCAAAGTATTGGAGCTTCAGCTTTAGCATCAGTCCTTCCGATGAATATCAGGATTGATTTCCTTTAGGATTGACTGGTTTGATCTCCTTGCAGACCAGGGGACTCTCAAGAGTCTTTTCCAGTACTACAGTTCAAAAGCATCAATTCTTAGGTGCTCAGCCTTCTTTATGATCCAACGCTCACATCTGTGAGACTTCACATCTCACATCTTAAAGACCCTGATGCTGGGAAAGATTGAAGGCAGGAAGCGAAAGGAACGACAGAGGATGAGATGCTTGGATGGCATTACCGACTTGATGAACATGAGTTTGAGCAAACTCTGGGAGTTGGTGATAGACAGGGAAGCCTGGCATGCTGCAGTTCGTGGTGCTGCAAAGAGTCAGACATGACTGAGCAACTGAACTGAACTGAACTTACATCTGTACATAACTACTGAAGAAACCTTAGCTTTGAGTATATGGATCCTTGTTGGCAAAGTGATATCTCTGCTTTTCAATACTCTGTCTAGATTTGTCCTTCCTTCCAAGGAGCAAGCGTCTTTTGATTTCACAGCTGCAGTAGCAGTCCACAGTGGTTTTGGAGCCCAAGAAAATAAAATCTGTTACTGTTTCCACTTATCACCCTTTTATTTGCCATGAAGTGATGGGACTGGATGCTGTGATCTTAGTTTTATGAATGTTGAGTTTCAAGCCAGCTTTTTCACTCTCCTCTTTCACCTTCATTAAGAGGCTCTTTTGTTGCTCTTCACTTTCTGTCATTAGAGTGGTATCATCTGATTATCTGAGATTATTGGTATTTCTCCTGACACTCTTGATTCCAGCTTGTGATTTATCTAGCTGGCATTATGCATGATGTTCTCTGCATCAAGTTGAATAAGCAGGGTGACAATATAAAACTTTGTACTACTTTCCCAATTTTCAACTAGTCTGTTGTTCCATGTCCAGTTTTAACTGTTGTTTCTGTGGTCTGACGATTGAACATTATCTAAGAGTTGCACAAATTCTGTATTGAGCATGTTCCCTTCAGTGGCTTTCCTCTCCTTATCTGGAGCCCTACTGCCTCCCTGGCCATCTTTTGTCTTCCTACTTCCGCTGAGATACTTGGGCCTCACAAAAATGTAATTCCATCCAGAGCTGCTCTTTCAGTGATTCTGGTCTGAATAATCACATGTCTAGATTTAGGAGTAAGGGGACTAATACCACCCCCTCTTTCACTAGACTTAAAATTTATTAAAATATATAAGCTCAGCTTTTCTCAGTTTCTCTTTGCTTTTTATTTTAAATGTAAGCAAATTATATTCTTTTTTATTCCTGTTGTTACATCCCATATAGACAACATTAAATTGAGTATCTGTATTAGTTTGGTTTGCAGTTTGTGTCTTTGTATTTTTGTCTATTTTATTAACTTCTTTTTTCCCCCTAAATCCAAACCCTGTTTCAGTCCATTCAGACTGCTATACTACATTGGACTGGGTGGCTAATAAACAACAGACATTTATTTCTTTTAGTTCTGGAGGCTGGAAGTTCAGGATCAAGGCACCAGCATGGTAGCCTTTTGATGATGGTTCCCTTCCTGGTTCATAGCTGGTGCCTTGTTGCTATGTGCTCACATGGTGAAAGGAGCAAGGGATCTCTTAGAAGCCTGTTTTATAAAGACATGAATCTCATTCACGAAGGGTGAAACCCTCATGGCCAAATCTCCACTCAGAGATCTTACCTACTAATACCGTCATCTTTGGAAGTTGGGATTTCAACATGAATTTGGTAAGACGAGTCAGACACAGACATTCAGACTAGAGCAGCCCCTTTCCTCCTACTATATTTGGTATTCATTCTGTTATTTTAACTTTTTAAATTGAATTGATAGTTCAGTACTTATTCAGTATTTTTTTTTTAATTTCAAAAATGGATTCAAAGACTAAATTTTTCCTTTAAGGACAATTTTAACTACCTTAATACATTTTAAAATATGCAGTTTTTTAAATTGTTATTCTGTTTTAGGTTCTTTATAGTTTCTATTACTATTACTTCCTTGAATTTTTTGTTTTTTAATTTAAGCAATCTGAAGTTTTTTTCCAGTGTATTTTAAGTTATTTTCATTGTGCTTAGAAAACTTTTTTTTCCAGTTCTTAGGCTCTTTGTTTGTGTGTGAATGAGAGAGAGAGAGAGAGAGAAAGGGAGAGAGTCTTATTTCATAAAATATAGCTTAGCATATAGGCAATTTCCACGGATACCTCTTTATGCTAAAGAAAAATGTAGTTTACAATACTAAATATATGGTTCTATACAAGTCCATTGATCAATCTGGCTAATGTAAGGTTTAAATGTTCTCTGTATTAATTGATCTCTTTTTTATTTGGTTGACCTACTGATTACTGAGATCTGCCTGCCATGATGACAGATTTATCAATTTCCTCCTATATTTATGGTGATATTTGCTTTATTTATTTCAAAGCTATGTTNATATGGTTCTATACAAGTCCATTGATCAATCTGGCTAATGTAAGGTTTAAATGTTCTCTGTATTAATTGATCTCTTTTTTATTTGGTTGACCTACTGATTACTGAGATCTGCCTGCCATGATGACAGATTTATCAATTTCCTCCTATATTTATGGTGATATTTGCTTTATTTATTTCAAAGCTATGTTATTCGGTAGCAACAGATTTCAAACTGATATACCTTTTTGGTAAACTGGATTCTTTATTAATGCCTTTGGCTTTTGGTTTTATTTGTCTGAAAAAAACTGTAGCCTCATTTTGGATAGTATTTGCCTGGCACATAATTTCTCATCCTTTCTCTTTTTATGATATGTTTATGTAACTTGTAAACAGAATAGCACCAGAAATTAAAAAATTTTTGAGACTAATTTCCTTTTAATGAATAAGCTTAATTCATTTAAATTATTTGGATTACTAAATTTAATTTAATTTTATCCATATCACCATATTCATGTTCTCACAATGCGTTTTTTGTTTCATTTTTCTTGTCTAAGATTAAATAACTGTTGTACTTTTCCTTTTTTATTTTCTATGTGTTTGATAGTTTTATACTTTTACTTTCAAGTTGTTAATGGCACTGTTAAAATCTCAATGTACATATTAATTATAAAACTAATCAATGTCTTGACCCCATCATATATCAAAATGAGTAACTTAAAAGGCTTTAACTCAAATAATCCATTTCCCAAATATCATTGTACTATCTTGTATTTTAATACAATTTTTATAATCCTACAAATTATATATTATCTATCTATCTATCTCTGTTGACACATTTTAGTTACATGTTTGCAATCACATTTTGCTTGTTAGTGTAACTTTCATGGTAGACCTTTCTTTTAGGACCATTTTCTTTCTTCTCTTAGTATGTCCTTTAGGCTTTCACTTAATGAAGTGGTGGTAAAATTCCTCAGGATCATTCTTTCTTTTCTTTTTTTTTAAGCCTGAAGTATTTTTATTTTGCCTTCATTTTGGAAGGACAGCTTTTTCTGGATATATAATTTTAGGTTGACAGTTGTTTTCTATCAGCTCTTTGAATATAGTTTGCTGTTAGTTTCTGTTGGTGCTATTGAGAAAATAGCTGTCAGTGTAACTGTAGTCTTTTTGCAGGTCTTTTCTTTCTTTTCTATTGGTCTCCTTGGAAGACTTTGTCTTTGGTGTCTGTAATTTACCATTATTCATCTAGTAAAGGATTTCTTTTGATTAAACTACATGGTATCTGTGTACCAACTCTGATGATTCGAATCTTTCATCCCTTTTGAATATTCTCAGCCATTAACTCTTGAAGTATTGCTTTTTGCCCAGACTCTTCTTGTCTTCTGTAACTCTTATCACAAATGTAATTTCCCCATCTGTTCTCTATGTTTTTATTCATTCTTTCATATTTTTCATTTCTTTCATTTCATTTCTTTGGTCCTTGTCCATAATATTTTATTATTCTTTATCAAAACAGATGTTGCAAAAAAATGTAAAAAAAAAAAAAACCATGTGCTTTTCACGGAAACTTTCACTAAAGCATGGTTGTAATGGTAAAAGAATCAAAACAGACCAAATGCTGTCACTAGAGCACTGGTTGGAGAAGGCAATGGCACCCTACTCCAGTACTCTTGCCTGGAAAATCCCATGATTAGAGGAGCCTGGTAGGCTGCGGTCTATGGGGTTGCTAAGAGTCAGACACAACTGAGCAACTTCACTTTCACTTTCATGCATTGGAGAAGGAAATGGCAATCCACTCCAGTGTTCTTGCCTGGAGAATCCCAGGGATGGTGGAGCCTGGTGGGCTGCCGTCTATGGGGTCGCACGGAGTCAGACACGACTGAAGCGACTTAGCAGCAGAGCACTGACTGGTTGTCTAGCATAAGTTCATATAATAGAGAACCACGTAGTTTTATAAAAGAATGTCAAATAGCTCTCTATATTGCTATGAAGTTGTAAGTCCAAATATAAGTGAAAAAATTTTAACAGTGATGGACTTATGTCAGTATAATATTTTAAAGATTATATGTTGCTTTATTAAAGAAACAAAATTTAGTGTCTTAAACCAAGAATTATGCATTATTTTCTTATGTTCCGATGGGCTTACTGCGTGATTGTTTTACTTATTTTGTCTGTGAATTGTTACATGGCAATGGAGAACTTTGAGCTCACTCCCATGTCTTAGCCTCAGCTGGTATGGCTAAAGGCAAGGAAGTGAAGAAATAAAAAATAAAAATGAAAAAGTAAAAAATGATTTTGTTTTAAGAAGTAGGAAAGATTTGCAAGATTATTAGGACCAAAAAGACTCAAGAGTCAACTTGAAAAAGTTATCACTGGCCAAAATTAGGACAATTTAATAATAAGAAAAATAAATGTAGTAAATTAAAATATATCAAATATTTTTAAATCTATGGGTCAATAATAATAATTTATAAAATAATAGTGTCTTTGGATACCTTTGGAGATCCAGAGCATTGTTTCGAAAACTGGTGAATAAAGGAATAGAATCAACCTTTTATGTTGCATTTCCTTTGTGGATTATGCCTCAAGATTATCAGATGTTGATGAGAGCATTCTCTTTATAAATGCTTTTTAGCAAATAAATGAAGAAAGAATGATTCAATAGAGAATCATCATGTTTCAACCTCTACTGAAATAAAGTATCCAGGCAATAGTTATTAATTATTCACATCAAGAGCGAGACAAACAGATATTACATATCTCTTGATAGAAGTACGTGATATCACCCATAAAACATTATTGCCAAAACAAAAACAAACTTTTGAATGGATAGTTTAGATCTAACTACTGATTAACAGCATATACAAGAAACAGAAGAAATATTAAGTAACACCACAGAGGGTCAGTCAATAATATTCAGTTTGTNAAGAGCGAGACAAACAGATATTACATATCTCTTGATAGAAGTACGTGATATCACCCATAAAACATTATTGCCAAAACAAAAACAAACTTTTGAATGGATAGTTTAGATCTAACTACTGATTAACAGCATATACAAGAAACAGAAGAAATATTAAGTAACACCACAGAGGGTCAGTCAATAATATTCAGTTTGTAATAAACTATGTGAGATAAATGTGGTTATATATTTTAAGGACTATCTTTTAGAGTTAAATACAGAAATGTTTATAGTTTAAATGATACCTGAAATTTACTTCAAAATCCACTAGGAATATTGGGANATTTGGAACCAGTCTGTTGTTCCATGTCCAGTTCTAACTATTGCTTCTTGACCTTCATACAGATTTCTCAGGAGGCAAGTAAAGTGGTCTGATACTCCTGTCTCTTTAAGAATTTTCAACAGTTTGTTGTAATCCACACAGTCAAAGACTTTAGTGTAGTCAATGGAGCCAAAGTAGATGTTTTTCTGGAACTCTTTTGCTTTTTTATGATCCAAAAGATGTTGGAAGTTTGATTTTGGTTCCTCTATCTTTTCTAAATCCAGCTTGAACATCTGGAAGTTCTCAGTTCATGTACTTTTGAAGCCTAGTTTGGAGAATTTTGAGCATTACTTTGCTAGCATGTGAGATGAATGCAATTATGTAGTAGTTTGAACATTCTTTGGCATTGCTCTTCTTTGGGATTGGAATGAAAACTGATCTTTCTCAGTCCTGTGGCAACCGTGAATTTTCCAAATTTGCTGGCATATTGAGTGCAGCACTTTCACAGCATCATCTTTTAGGAATTGAAACAGCTCAGCTGGAATTCCATCACCTCCACTGGCTTTGTTCATAGTGATACTTCCTAAGGCCCACTTGACTTCACAGTCTAGTATATTTGGTTCTAGGTAGGTGGTCACACCATTGTGTTTATTTCGTCATTAAGACTTTTTGTATAGTTCTTCTGAATGACTTCACTTTCACTTTCTGTGTATTCTTGCCACCTCTTCTTAATATTTATATGTATGTTATATGCTGTAAAAATTGAGTGTCTGGAAGGATATTTGCAGCAGAATATTTACAGGAATTATTATGAAATGTTAAAATATGCTTTTATCTTTTTTATTTGTTTTTTTAAAGATTAATCTCATGTGGTGTTTGTTATGTTTGTTTTACAATAAATATAGATTGCTTCCACAAATATGATGAATTTAGGTAATAGAGTCTTATCTTTCTGTATCTTTAAAAATTATTATAAAATCTCTTATAAATGAGATATTCACTTAAAAAATCATTTTTAGTCCTCATAATGTTTTAAAGGATTAAAAATGTATCCAAAGCCATGTAAACTAGTAAATGACAGAATGCGAATTTGGAGTCTTTTCTTCTCAATGGAAATGTGTGCTTGTTTCTTTTACCAGTCTGATTTTAGGGGAAAATGCTAATTTGAATAATTGCTATTGGCTGATTTAAATTTGTAGGGTGCATCTGCAAAGCATAGATTTTTCCTCCTGTAGATTTTCTGAAAACTGCTTTTGCTCCTATCAAGGGGGAAGGAATAGAGGAAATGGAGGAAGATAAAAAATTATTTTTAAGTACTAGATTAGTGTTGTGTTGTTGCCATAATAAATTATCACAGATTTAGCAGCTTAAACCACACAGATTTATGATCTGACTGTTCTGCTGTTCAGGGACCCAGAGGATCCACGAGCTATGCTCCAGATCCCATAGTATAACCTCAAGGTTTTAGGCCCCCTAGGTTTTCATCAGGAGGCTTTGGGAGAAAATCATTTAGGTTGTTGGCAGAATTTAGTTCTGTGTGGTTGTAGGACTGAAGTCTCAGTTGCCTTGCTGCTTGTCAGCCTGAGGTCATTCTCAGCTTTTGGAGGATGACTGCAACTTCCTTTGAGTCTGACTCACCTCTTCTGTCTCATCTCTCCTCTGACTTGAGCTGGAGAAATTTCTCTGCTTTTAAGAGGTCAGGTAATTAGAATGAGCCCAACTGGATAATACAGGCTACTTTCCATAATTTAAGGTCCATAACCTCAATTACATCTACAAAATCCCTTCATAGCCCTACCTAGATAGTGTTTGATTGAATAACCAGGAGACAGAATCTTGGGGGAACAGCTCTAGAGTTCTTTCCACCGTATTTTTTTTCCTTCAAAACTTAGGGATAGAAGTATTCACACTCCTTTTAAAAGGTTAATGTAGTACTGATAACCTTCAGTGCTTATACCTAAACATTTGACATATCCCAGATCTTCAGAGGGATAGTTCCTCCAAATCCACACCTTGAATAGTTTTGTCTAGATATTTCAAAATGGATTTTTTAAGCCTCATAGGAGTGTTTATTTTCAACCTGGCCAAGAAAATGGAACACAAATATGCTATTCCCAAATAATACACTATTTCACTGAGAGTGTAGCTCGTAGAGGACTCAGGAACAAATTCCAAGGTCATAGGATCTCATTAATATACAAGTGACCTGTTTATTACACAGCCACATATTTCTACAGTCTAGTTCTTGTTTCCAAGTACTTGTCTGTTATGTCCCAGTTCTATGCATTTATCTTAACCTAAACTGTGTTTATCACCACTACTCTGATTAGGATGTGTAGTCTTACTATGGATTTGGATTATATGGATGTAAACTAGGTTCAAAGAGATAAGCTCCAAAGATTAGCTAAACATTAAGTTCTCTAGCCCTCTTCCTGGAAGTGTGAAGAAAAAAAGATCATATATTTTTCTTGTTCTTTGTTTTTAAATGAAATAATTTAAATTCCCTTCTTAATCTCTATCTTGACCTGATATAGACCACTTCCAAAAAAGTATAACAATCTTTAAGGATAGATATATTCCCACAAATTATTTAAAAAGTGACCTAAATTTTGCCATTAGAAATTATATCTCATTCCTCTAACAAGTTGGTCTCTTCCTTAGGAAAAATAACAAAATAGAGAAGCAAAACCTGATAATAAACCAGAAGATAATCAATAGATAGATAAATACGGGGCAGGAGGTAAGAGACCTAAGTGGTTGGACAACACATTTTTGACAGGAAGCCTGGATAAATTTTGAAATAGATGTGTGGATATTAAAAAAGTGTAAGTCGCTCAGTCCTGTCAGACTCTTTTAAATCTGTAGACTGTAGGCTGACAAGCTTCCTTATCCATGGGATTCTCCATGCAAGAATTCTAGAGTGGGTTGTTATTTCCTCCACCAGGGGATCTTCCCAACCAAGGGATTGAAACCGCCTGCACTACTATTTTGAGGGTAGATATATATTTTTGGACAATTAGTAAATAGAGTTTTAATCCCCTGATATTACCAAGACTAAATTGCCCTTAAGGGAATTAAGGAGAATAGTAGATTGTGGTTCTGGCTGTTACGGAATGTGAAGAGTTTACTTTGTCCTTTATACACTGGCAGGGGACATACCTAGTGAGAGGAGAACCTACCTATCATGAAGGGCCGTAATGCTATCATAACTGACAACTGCTGTCAGGATCTAATACATAATAGATACTTTTTGCCTGAGGAGACATATTAGCCAGGGTTTTAGGGTCTATGAGATTTTCCAAGCAAGAGTACTGGAGTGGGTTGCCATTTCCTTCTCCAGGGGATCTTCCTGACCCAAGGATTGAACCCATGTCTCCTGTATCTCCTGAATTACAGGCAGACTATTTGCCCACTGAGTTATTGTGGAAGGCTTAACTAGAGAAACCAAACCAAAAGGATGTGCATATATGTTGTTGTTGTTGTTCAGTCACTAAGTCATGACCAACTCTTTTTGACCCAATGGACTGTAGCACACCAGGCTTCCCTGTCCTTCACTATCTCCTGTAGCTCGCTCAGATTCATGTCCATTGAGTTGGTGATGCTGTCTAACCATTTCATCCTCTATCACTCCCTTCTCCTTTTGCCTTTAACTTTTCCCAGCATCAGGGTCTTTTCCAATGAGTGGGCTCTTTCATCAGATGGTCAAAGTATTGGAACTTCAGCTTTAGCATCAGTCCTCCTAATGAATATTTAGGGTTTGATTTCCTTTAGGATTGACTGGTTTGATCTTGCAGTTCAAGGGACTCTCAAGAGGCTTCTCAAGCACCACAATTCAAAATCATTAGTTCTTCAGCACTCAGCTTTCTTTATGGTCCAACTCTTGCATCCTCGCATGACTACTGGAAAAACCATAGCTTTGACTCTATGGACTTTTGTCCACCAAGTGATGTCTCAGCATAGCTTTTCTTCCAAGAACAAGCATCTTTTAATTTCATGGCTGCAGTCACTGCAGTGATTTTGAAGCCCAAGAAAATAAAATCTGTCACTGATTCAACTTTTTCCTCTTTTCTTTGCCATGAAGTGATGGGACCGAAAACCACAATCTTAGCTTTTTGAATGTTGAGTTTTAAGTCAGCTTTTTCACTCTCCTCTTTGGCCTTCATCAAGAGGCTCTTTAGTTTCTGTTCACTTTCTGCCATTAGAGTGGTATCATCTGCATATCTGAGGTTACTGACATTTCTCCTCACAATCTTGATTCCGGGTAGATATTTTTCTGGAACTCCCTTGCTTTCTCCATGATCTAAAAAATGTTGGCAATTCAATCTGTTTCCTCTGCTTTTTCTAAACTTGGCTTGTACATCTGAATTTTCTCTGTTTATGTGCTGTTAAAGTGGATTTTGAAGGATTTTGAGTACAACCTTACTAGCATGTGAATTGAGTGCAACTGTACAGGAGTTTGAACCTTTTTTGGCATTACCCTTCTTTGGGATTGGAATGAAAACTGACCTTTTCTGTTCTGTGGCCACTGTTGGGTTATATATGCAGAGGAGATTTATTTTAAGGAATTTGCTTAGGTGATTATGGTGGCGGTTTAGTCACTAAGTTGTGTCCAATGCTTGTGACCTCATGGACTATAGCCTGCCAAGCTCCTCTGTGCATGGGATTCTCCAGGCAAGAATACTAGAGTGGGTTGCCATTTCCTTCTCCAGAGGATCTTCAAAAAACAGGGATCAAACCTGATCTAGCTCAGGGGAGCTCAGTACTTTTGTTCTTTTGGGCCTTTAACTGATTGGATATGGCCCACCTATATTATGTAGGGCAATCTGCTTTGCTTAAAGTCAACTGATTTAAATGTTAATCTCATCCAAAAATATCCTCACAGAATCATCTGGAATAATGTGTTACCATATACCTAGACATGGCATGTAGTTAACAGGTTATCATATAAAATGAGCCATCACAGGGGATTCTAAGTTTGATCTTTTGGGTGTTGTGGTCTGAATTCTTATACATTTGCAAATTAATTTACATAATCATAAAAATAATGTTAGTGCTATCTGTGTTTTCTAGGTTTAGGTTAGATAGAATAACAGTGGAAAGTATATGCAAATTATTTCAAATCCATTATAAATACTAATGTCTCGTATCTTCAAGTACCTATTATGTGCTAGGTACTGCACTGAGTGATTTATATAGCAAACTTACACAACAGATAATATTGCTCCCACTTCAGAGATGAGCAGTTTGACAGTAATACATTGACATATGTAAGAAACCGAGTTAAGTAGCAGAGATGAAACTTCCATGCCTTCTCTCATGGAATATCTCATTTTTATACTGTGGCACTGTGCCTTCTACCTAGAAACTCAGCTTATATCTGTTTAAAAATCCACAGATTGGCTCTTAACATCATAGCTTAAAGAGGACAGCACCATTCTATATTTTTATTACAACTTGAATTTAATTAAAATGGTTAATAGAAATTGAAATGTTTAGAGAAAATGTTTCAAGAGCCTGATTTTTATGCAACAGTCCTTAATTGTTAGCTGAAAATAGGATAAATTTTAGCATTCTCAGATGGTTCTTATTTAATGAATATGAATAACATCACTGCCAACATTTTTTGAATAACTGTGTATATTCTACATAAATGGTTGCAGCAAAGGTACTGTCAGAACAGCAAACTGATTTTTCTCTTGTATTGGCAGAAGCACATCTAATTTAAACCTCAGGATAAGCTGGTCAGGCTACTGTCTTGCTGAGATTCTGTTAAGGTCAATGCTCTGTATCTGCCCCTCTGGTTTCACTGGCAAGGACTATGTGACAGTTCCCAAGGAATGGAATCTGAGTAGTCCTATAATTTATTTGTTCATTTCATCCATTTATGGAAGAAAACAAGAGCAACAGCCGTTTGGGAAAGGATTTACATAATTTAATTAAATGTGATCACTGCCTTCCTATCTCAAAACGCTGATGCAACTGATAACATCCCAAATGTTTTAGTTCCAGTCTTCTATCTTCCTTGAAGTTCTCAAACACACATGATAGGAGGGGTGATTTTGGTTGGATGTAAGAAGTGATTCTATATTCTACCAAAAGCATATTCTTGCATTATCTATCAGTCCTGACTGTTAGGTATAATAGACACTCAGTTCTGTTCAGTTCAGTTCAATTGCTCAGTCGTGTCCGACTCTTTGCAACCCCATGAATTGCAGCATGCCAGGCCTCCCTGTCTATCACCAACTCTCGGAGTTCACTCAAACTCAGGTGCATCAAGTTGGTGATGCCATCCAGCCATCTTATCCTCTGTCGTCCCTTTCTCCTCTTGCCGCTAATCCCTCTCAGCATCAGAGTCTTTTCCAAAGAGTCAACTTTTCGCATGAGGGGCCAAAGTACNCAACTCTCGGAGTTCACTCAAACTCAGGTGCATCAAGTTGGTGATGCCATCCAGCCATCTTATCCTCTGTCGTCCCTTTCTCCTCTTGCCGCTAATCCCTCTCAGCATCAGAGTCTTTTCCAAAGAGTCAACTTTTCGCATGAGGGGCCAAAGTACTGGATTTGAGCTTTAGCATCACTCCTTCCAAAGAACACCCAGGACTGATCTCCTTTAGAATGGACTGGTTGGATCTCCTTGTGGTCCAAGGGACTCTCAAGAGTCTTCTCCAACACCACAGTTCAAAAGCATCAATTCTTCTGCGCTCAGCTTTCTTCACAATCCAACTCTCACATCCGTACATGACTATTGGAAAAACTATAGCCTTGATTAGACGGAACTTTGTTGGCAAAGTAATGCCTCTGCTTTTGAATATGCTATCTAGGTTGGTCATAACTTTCCTTCCAAAGAGTAAGCGTGGTGCATTGGTGGTTCAGTGGTAGAATTCTCGCCTGCCAAAGAGTAAGCGTCTTTTAGTTTCATGGCTGCAGTCACCATCTGCAGTGATTTTGGAGCCCCCCAAAATAAAGTCTGACACTGTTTCCACTGTTTCCCCTTCTATTTTCCATGAGGTGATGGGACTGGATGCCATGATCTTCATTTTCTGAATGTTGAGCTTTAAGCCAACTTTTTCACTCTCCTCTTTCACTTTCATCGAGAAGCTTTTTAGTTCCTCTTCACTTTCTGCCTTAAGGGTGGTGTCGTCTGTATATCTGAAAGTGGTTGCCAACTCAATCAGCTTTCCTCCTTCCTCGATGATTTAGTTCTGAGTTTCCACTGTAATTCAGGTATAAAATGTGATTTTCCAAAGTGAATCATACTTATCCCATTACCTTTATTTCACTGGTAGGTTTTGTTGTTAGTATTCAATCACTAAGTCATGTCCTATTCTTTGCGACCCCATAGACTGCAGCACACAAGGCTTCCCTGTCCTTTGCTGTCTCCTGGAGTTTGCTCAAACTCATATTCATTGAGCTGGTGATGCTATTAGGGAAGGGAATATGAACAAGTCCTGGCTCCTGAAATGTAAGGAATTGGCTGGAGGACTTTGGGTGAAGGATTTATTGTTCTTAAAATAGGACACATGGGAAGAGATGTGCCCCTTTTTTCCTGATGAATATTGTTACATCTCCATGAATGAGATGCTTGAGCAGTGGTAATCACTTAGTAACCATAAAGGAAGTTATGTTGAGTGACTGACACATTATTGATGTTAGAGTAAAAAAGATCCTGAGTTCTTGATAATGTCAATGAGCCACTTGAACAAATCAATCCTGGAGCTGTCCCTGCTGTCTCATTATTTGAGATTAAAATGTTTCCTAATTTCTTAACCTACTATATGAAGGCTCTTCTGTGATGTTTGCCTTAATGTGTTCTTATTGATAGGATTGACCCTTCTTCCTTTCGGTGGTTGTGTTCTTTCTTTGAAAGAGATGTGCCGTGCTTACTTGGTTTTTCTACTAGTGACCTTACCCTTGAATGTTGGTGAGTCATGCAGAGTCTCTCATTTCTAAAGAAGCATGTGTTGTGGAGGATGTGTTACATGAAAAGAAGGCTCGTGCTGCACTGTCAGATTGTTGCCCAAGAGAGCCTCTGGCATGTGTGCAGAATACTAGCCAAGTATAGTTATGGATGAAACACTACCATCAGCTCCCCCTCCAGTACACACACAGAAATGTGTACTCATAGGGAGGAAAGAATACTCTCAAAGAACCAACTGCCCCTCAGTTAAAGCATATGGTTAAAGAGATTCACAATCCTGCATTTGTTGGAAGAAGGGACAGTTGTTGGTACTGATTAATAGGACCACAAACAGTATGCTATGTACATGGTATCATCTTTCCTGTAGATAAACCGGGACAAAGTACTCCACTTTTCTATGAAAAACATGGAACTATTGACAGTGAACTCAAGGATCAGGCAAGATAACTCAAGTTATCCCCCTTGGGCCAGTGAGACTTGCAGTGTAGATGGACCCAAGACCACTCATGATTCTGGTGGGCAGTTTCACTCCTATGATCAGAAAAAGAATGGAGTTGAACTACTGCTATTGACTGAGCTGTGTGCCTCCTTGAAAGTATGATTTCCTAACTCCCAGTGTAGTGGAATTTGGAGATGCAGCCTTTGGGAAATAACTAAATTCAAACAAGGTCAAGGTCTCATACTTCTATGAGAAGAGAGATAAGGGACTTTGTAGAGAATGCCCACAAGGTATATTATTGTGACCTCTCTTCCCAAGAAGGAAACTTCAGTAGTGGAAAAGAAACACCCGTCATGAAAACTGTGTTTCTCTTCTCCCTCTAGAAGTGAATCTTCATGGGAACAAGCCCTGAAGTTAGCAGGGTGAGGGAATCAATGATCTTCCTTCCACAGTTCAGTAATTCTGCAATTAAGTTTTTCCTTTGGATGTCTGTTTTCTGTTTTGGTGAAAATGGCCCTGCTGATAGACAAGAGAGGGTAGTGAGTTTGTCTAATGGGGGGCCCTGTTTGGTGTTGCTGATGCATTAGCGTCATCTAGATACATGGGGTTTAAGTCTAATGAAGTTGAACTCATTGGTTTTGAACTTAAAGGCTGGGGCTCAGATGAATAATAGTGTGGTGACCCAGGTTATTCACGGCAGAGTTGGGGCTTCAAAGTAATAACCCAGTCCCAGGAATCAAAGATGTATTCTTCAACCTCTACATAACCGGCTTAGCCTTCCATTATTATATTTTGAACCCTTTGAAGATGCCAACCAAGGAATGAAATTTACTAAGCGTAAAATATATTTTGTTCTTCCACTCCCATGAGTTTATTGCTCGATGTCTCCTAGTCTTTTATTAAGAATTAATATGAACATTTTTATTTGTCAGCAGATTGGTATGTGAAAGTACTTTATATCTTTGGTTTAAAATTGTCCAGATTTCTTAATGAAGTATTAAGAGAGTGCTTCATGTATATATTCTAAGAATAAAGAGAAATCAACATTTATGTTTTCATCTTAAAAACTTTGAANCCTTTGAAGATGCCAACCAAGGAATGAAATTTACTAAGCGTAAAATATATTTTGTTCTTCCACTCCCATGAGTTTATTGCTCGATGTCTCCTAGTCTTTTATTAAGAATTAATATGAACATTTTTATTTGTCAGCAGATTGGTATGTGAAAGTACTTTATATCTTTGGTTTAAAATTGTCCAGATTTCTTAATGAAGTATTAAGAGAGTGCTTCATGTATATATTCTAAGAATAAAGAGAAATCAACATTTATGTTTTCATCTTAAAAACTTTGAAAAGTATAAACAGGATTTTTCCAACAGTGTTTACCTCTGGGAGGAGGATCGAGTTAACTGAGAGTTGGGGCAGAGGGGAAGTTATATTTTTGACTTTATGTACTTCTATCTAAATTTTCTTTGATTTGGTTATGATTGATTTGTTCTTCAGGAAGAGCACTATACAGTCACATAAAAAAAACAGATTTTGGTATTTGTGGGAATTTCAATTACTCCCCATTTATTCTATTTTAGAAATTTATTACTAGTTAAAAATAAACACCCACCTGAAGAAAAGTTTGGAAACCAAACACATCAGGATTTGACTTCTGGTTCTGCCTTTTCCTGTTTGCTGTCTTGTAAACTGTTGAATTTCTTTGCATTTCCTTATATGTAAAATGAGGGTAATAATAAAGCATTGCAGAACTTTTGTACTGATTAGAAATAATATGTGTTACAAGGTAGACACTGATGAAGTGCTGGTTATGGAACTAGAGGCCAGGTCATGAACTGGTCATGAACTGCCATATGTCGGGCTAATGGAGATTCCTGTTTGACTAGGGCAGTCATAGTTTGCCCAACTATCCCACTGTCATTACTGTTAGCATCCCTTCTCATTCTCAGATGCTTGTCATTGAATGATAAATTACATGACCGTTCTGTTATAAGCCGCACTAAGGAGTTTGGACTTTATGCTAAAACTTGAGTGAGATACTGAGGTGAAGCATGTGCCCCAGGGGTAGTATGGCTTTTGAAATTCTCACCAGCCACAGGGAATGTCTGTGTATTGGTGGTTATATCTGCTTGTTTCAAGAGTAAAGAGAGTGCAAGCCTAGAATAAAGAGACTCAAATGGTCTAATGAGGCACTGAAAGATGAGTGTGGTGATGGAAGGAGACAAGTATGAAATGAGGCCATAGTGGAGCTGATCTTTGTACAGTTGCCTACCTCTCTTCTGCTGCTGATTTGTTTGCTTTTTAAATTTCAGTACTGACAAGTATAAAGCTGTTTGAATATTCCCATGAATTCAGGTTAAATTGGATCCACTAGCTAATACAGTGTTATTATTAGGGACTGAATCATTCACTCAGAAACCATTATCTGATACATTTTAGAAATAAACATTTAGTAGATGTGCCACTTTTCCTGTTTTCATTGCTAGATGAAGTTCACACATCCAAACTGCATATGAATTAGAAGGCAGGATCATCCCTATGCACATAGGCAGACGTGAAAGGGCATCCTCGGGAAAAGATTTAGACTTTGTCTCTAAGGGACATTAGCAAGTTACTCTTTCAGAGTTTTCTGAAGCAGGGAATACCCTGTGTGCAAGGTGGGCATGTATCTACTTACGGAGGAGTAAAGAACTAGATTCAAGCTGGTTTTAGAAAAGGCAAAAGAACCAGAGATCAAATTGTCAACATCCCCTGGATCATCGAAAAAAGCAAGAGAATTCCAGAAAAAATCTATTTCTGCTTTATTGACTATGCTAAAGCCTTTGACTGTGTGAATCACAATGAACTGTGGAAAATTCTTCAAGAGATGAGAATACCAGACCACCTGACCTGCCTCTTGAGAAACCTGTATGCAGGTCGGGAAGCAACAGTTAGAAATGGACATGGAACAATAGACCGGTTCCAAATAGGAAAAGAAGTACGCCAAGGCTGTATACTGTCATCCTACTTATTTAACTTACATGCAGAGTACATCATGAGAAACGCTGGTCTGGAAGAAGCACAAGCTGGAATCGATTGCCAGGAGAAATATCAATAACCTCAGATAGGCGGATGACACCACCCTTATGGCAGAAAGTGAAGAAGAACTAAAGAGCCTCTTGATGAAAGTGAAAGAGGAGAGTGAAAAAGTCGGCTTAAAGCTCAACATTCAGAAAACGAAGATCATGGCATCCGGTCCCATCACTTCATGGGAAATAGATGGGGAAACAGTGGAAACAGTGTCAGACTTTATTTTGGGGGGCTCCAAAATCACTGCAGATGGTGNGAGCCTCTTGATGAAAGTGAAAGAGGAGAGTGAAAAAGTTGGCTTAAAGCTCAACATTCAGAAAACGAAGATCATGGCATCCGGTCCCATCACTTCATGGGAAATAGATGGGGAAACAGTGGAAACAGTGTCAGACTTTATTTTGGGGGGCTCCAAAATCACTGCAGATGGTGATTGCAGCCATGAAACTAAAAGACGCTTACTCCTTGGAAGGAAAGTTATGACCAACCTAGACTGCATATTCAAAAGCAGAGACATTATTTTGCCAACAAAGGTCCATCTAGTCAAGGCTATGGTTTTTCCTGTGATCATGTATGGATGTGAGAGTTGGACTATAAAGAAAGCTGAGCACCGAAGAATTGATGCTTTGGAACTGTGGTGTTGGAGAAGACTCTTCAGAGTCCCTTGGACTGCAAGGAGATGCTACCAGTCCACCCTAAAGGAGATCAGTCCTGGGTATTCATTGGTAGGACTGATGCTGAAGCTGAAGCTCCAGTACTTTGGCCACCTGATGCGAAGAACTGACTCATTGGAAAAGACCCTGATGCTGGGAGGGACTGCAGGCAGGAGGAGAAGGGAACGACAGGATGAGATGGCTGGATGACATCACCAACTCAATGGACATGGGTTTGAGTGGACTCTGGGATTTGGTGATGGACATGGATGCCCGGCATGCTGTGATTCATGGGGTTGCAAAGAGTCAGAGATGACTGAGCGACTGAACTAACCAACTAATTAACTAAAGAACCAGATCAGATTCCATTTTCTGTTTCAGTTATTTTTAATCAGGGGATGTATCGGTGTTACCCAAGGAACTTAAAAAAAAAAAAAAAAAACCCACACGTACTGGAGCACCAAACCTGATCTACTAACTTCAAATGGCTGGATGGAGGGGCAGTGAACCTTGAGCACCTTCCAAGTAAGCCTAACATGGACCCTGGGCCAAAAATGAATCCCCTAAGCCTGTGATTCTTAGACTTTTGTGTGAACCAGGATGACCAGAAAAGCTGGTCCTATTCCCACACTTTAGATGCGAGTGTCTAAGGCAGAGCTTGAACATATGCATTTCTGTTAGGTTCCAAGTAATGTTGATACCACTCTCTTGCCTGGACTTTGTGAACCCCTTCTCTGGGGTCTACTCCTCTTCACCCCTAACCTCACTGCTCCAGTGAGGTCTTAGTCATTTCTTACCTGAACTAATATTTTAGGTTTATATCTTATATACCTTCTACCCCAATTGCTGCCAAAGTGGTTTTTCTAAATAAAAATCTTATGGTGACTCAATAGCTTAAAGTGTTCCATGGGGTCTCCACTTCATCATTACAAACGTTATTTATGGGACAACACTCTTGCCCCTGCTACTCCCCCAGGCTCACCTCTCACTCTCCAGCCCTGCTCTGTTGCTTGCCTTCTTCAGAGGAGACTTGAAAGCATGGTAGTGGTGTTTTTATTTCTGCTGCTGCAAAGCAGTTAGAAGCACAGACTTTCAGGGTTCCTATTCAAACTTCTACACTTCTATTTCCAGCTTTTGGCCTTGGACAAATTATTTTTTTACCTCTGTTTATTCCCGTCTAGAAAGTAGAGTTGGCTACATGGTTCCTATGTCTTTGGATGATATGCAAATTAAATAAGTATATATACGTATATAGCATTTGGAACAGTGCCCAGAAAGTAGATGTTAGTTAAATATTAGCTGCTGTGGACCATTTCTTTCAGGGAACTGTTTACATATCCCTGCATACCAGTTTGCATGACACTTTGAGTGGACAGTCCTGTATTTTCTATATGAACTGTTTATTTCCTTGATCACTTGTAGCATTTAATTCATGTTTCCATATTCACACTAATAATTCATTCACCTATGATCCTATAAAGAGTGGATTTTATTGGTGTTATTCTTTGATGATCTTATGCTTCAAGAAACCTACACTGTAGGCTCCTAGCTATAGTACCTAAAAATGCTGGTTGAATAATCACTTCATTGAAGAACCAATTGTTGACCAAACCACTGGGTCATGAGATTTATAGAGGGTGAGTGTGAAGGTTATGAAACAAGAGAAAATGTGCTACCTGACACAAGGGCACGAGTGCCACATGGAAGAGAAGCTGGTAGATGTTTGTTCACTTTTCCTTGTTTCTCTGAAAGTGCATATTGACCATTTAAAGAGTCGATTTTTTTTTTGAAAGAAATATAAGAAGGAAAAGTCTTAATGAAGAGTTGAACAATCAAGAATAGTTGAAGTTTTTGTACAGGAAATAAAAAAATAACTCAGAGATTGGGATAATTTTTGTTTTTAAGCATAGAATATATATCTGTTGGATCACAGAAAAGCAAGAGAGTTCCAGAAAAACATCTACTTCTGCTTTATTGACTGTGCCCAAGCCTTTGACTGTGTGGATCACAACAAACTGTGGAAAATTCTTAAAGAGCTGGAAATACCAGGCCACCTGACTTGCCTCCTGAGAAGTCTGTATGCAGGTCAAGAAGCAACAGTTGGAACCGAGCATGGAACAATGAACTGGTTTCAAGTTGGGAAAGGAGTACGTCAAGGCTGTATATTGTCTCCCTGCTTATTAAACTTCTATGGAGTGAAATTATGTGAAATTTCAGGCTGAATGAAGCACAAGCTGGAATTAAGATTGCTGGGAAAAATAACAATAACCTCAGATATGCATATAACACCACACTTATTGCAGAAAGCAAAGAAAAACTAAAGCGCCTCTTGATGAAAATGAAAGGAGAGAAAAAAAGCTGACTTAAAACTCAACATTCAAAAAACTAAGATCATGGCATCCGGTCCCATCACTTCATAGCAAGTAGATGGAGAAACAATGGAAACAGTGACAGACTTTATTTCTTAGGCTCAAGAATCACTGCAGATAGTGACTGCAGCCACGAAATTAAGACGCTTGCTCATTGGAACAAAAGCTATGACCAAACTAGACAGTATATTAAAAAGCAGAGGCATTATTTTGCCAACAAAGGTCCATCTAGTCAAAGCTTTGGTTTTTCCAGTAGTCATGTATGGATGTGAGAGTTGGACTGTAAAGAAAGCTGAGCACCAAAATATTGATGCTTTTGAACTGTGGTGTTGGAGAAGACTCTTGAGAGTCCTTTGGACTATAAAGAGATCCAACCTGTCAATCCTAAAGAAAATCAGTCCTGAATATTCACTGGAAGGACTGATGCTGAAGCTGAAGCTCTAATACTTTGGCTACCTGATACAAAGAGCTGACTCATTTGAAAAGACTCTGACCTTTGGAAAGATTGAAGGCGGGAGGAGAAGGGGACAACAGAAGAGGAGATGGTTGGATGGCATCTCTGACTAGACTGACATGAATTTGAACAAGCTCTGGGTGTTGGTGATGGACAGGGAGGCCTGTTGTGCTGCAGTCCATGGGTCCCAAAGAGTCGGACATGACTGAGCAACTGAACTGAACTGAACTGACAGAATATATGCAGTAATATGCAAAATCTAAATGTTGATAAATTTTTAACTAAGACTCAGACTAAGTCATATACATGTCTCTTACTTCAGAAGCCCCACTTTACCTGTCATTCTGTCTAAAAGTGGTTTATTTCCATAACCAGTTTTGTTTCTTTTTGAATCATACATAAATGAAATGATACCACAGATGCATTCTTGCCTGGAAAGTTCCTTGCACAGAGGAGTTGGGCAGACTATAAGCCATGGGGTCACAAAGAGCTGGACATGACTGAGTACGCACCCACACATGGGGCTTCCCATGCAGCAAAGTGGTAAAGAATTGGCTTGCCAAAACAGAAGACACAAGAGGCACAGGTTCAGTTCCTGGATCAGGGAAGATCCCTTGGAAGAGGAAATGGCAACTCACTCGAGTATTCTTGCCTAAAAACTCCATGGACAGAGAAGCCTGGCAAGGTACAGTCCAGGGGGTTCACAAAGAGTTGGACACAACTGATCGCACACACACACACACACACACACCACAGATACTTGTGTTTGATGTCTTTAGTTCATCATTTTGTCTAGGAAATTTAGCCATATTTTTGAGTGAAGCAATAGTTCATTTATTTCACTGTTGTATAGTTTCTATTATTAGAATATACCATAATTTATCATCCATTCTGCTGTGATGTATGTTTGAATCATTTCTAATTTGTTCATATTTGCAAATAATGCTACTATGAATGTTCTTATGACAAGCTCAGTAGTCAAATTGTCTGGGCACAGTATGATAGACAGAGACTAAGATGCCCATAATGATCTCTGCCTCATGGTAGCCATACATTTGTGTAATATATCACTTCCCCCACCCCCAACCTCACATAAAGATTGTACTTGTAACTTGTCTTAACCAGTATAATATGGAAAATTTATATTTGCCATGTTATATTGGCAACCCCTTTGAATAGGCTACATCATGAGGCAAAGATGATCTGTAACTCCTGTGGTTATATATACTACATAAGACTGTGTCTTAGGACGTTGGAACAAAAGGTACTACTTGGTGGCTTAATGTACTGAATAACTATGTTGAGAAAGCCTCCCTGGCAAGGAACTGTGGGCTTCTATTTTCTTTCTTTTTTTTTTTTCCAGCTGTTATAATGCAGCTTTTGGGTATAATGCAGCTCTTGGGATAGCATGTACATTTCATCCAGCTTATCACAATTATTGATATAAAATTGGTCACAATAGTTTATCTTTTTGACATATTAGCATCTGAAGTAATGGTGGCATTTTCATCCCTGATCTTGATCATTTGTGTTCTGCCCCTACTCTTTGACCCCCCTCCCAACCCTGACACAGTATTGTTAGACTTTACATTTCAATTAATCCTCAAAGCCTTTGCTAATTTTCTCAACTTTATGTTTGCTTACTTTTTCATTGGTTTCTGTTATTTTTATTTCCTTTCTTATTTGTTAGTTTTAATTTGATGTTCTTTTCATAGTTTCCTCAAATAGAAGCTCAAATCCTTTCTTCTTTTCTACATGTGAAAAGTGAAAGTCACTTAGTTGTGTCCAACTCTTTGTGAGTCCATGGACTATACAGTCCATGGAATTCTCCAGGCCAGAATACTGGATTGGGTAGCCTTTCCCTTCTCCATAATGCTATAAATTTTCTGTTAAGCACTGCTTTACCTGCATTTTACAAATTTTAGTATTTCAAAGACATTTTACTTTCCATTGTATTGGTCATTGACTCAGGGTAATTTAGATGTATATTGCATAATTTCTAAATATTTGAGATTTTAAAATTTAAATTTATATTATTGTTTTTGCCTTACTATGTTTAGTGAATGCACTGTTTATGATTTCAGTTTTTCAAAATTTGTTGAGATTTATTTAATGACACAGCACATGTTCTATTTTCATATACATTCTGTGAGCTTTTGTAAAATATCTCTGCAGCTCTTAAGTGTAGTGTTATGGCTAATTAGGTTATTTTTTTTATCAATTAGGTTGTTCAAATATTCTATATCCTTACTGATTTATTTTTTTACCAGTTTTTACCTTAATTACTGAAGAATATATTCTAATATCTCCAAAATGATTGTTTCTCCCAATTGTTTCAGTTTTAATTAAAAAATTTTCCCTAAAAGTCTCATTTTTCACTACTGATATGCTGTTTACATTGGTTATATACTTTCCCAGTCTATTGACTACAAAATTTCTTTGTCCTTATGTTTAAAGTGTGCTTCCTGTAAAGAGCATGTAGTTCATTTTTATTTTCTTGAATACTATAGTCCTTTAAATGGAATATTCAGTATAAAATTCAATATAATATTCTATTATATTGATAAAACTAATATAATTGGATAAAATCTACANGACTCGATGGACGTGATTCTGAGTGAACTCCGGGAAATGGTAATGGACAGGGAGGACTGGCATGCTGCGATTCATGGGGTCCCAAAGAGTCGGACACGATTGAGCGACTGAACTGAACTGAACTGAACTGAGATCCACCTTAAATATGTCCTGTAACCAACTGCCAGCAAAATACAAATGCTTTAGAGCACTCAAACTCCAATTATCCTTTCCTCTCTTTGTAATATTGCTGTCATGCATTTTTATGCAAAATATAGTTTAGACCCTCCAAATCATTATTAATATTATTTATGTACTCAATACTCATTTTCTGCAAGTGTGTTTAGCCTTTTCTTTTTTTATTCCTTTTTACATTATTGTGTTTCTGTTTGGAACCTTTTTATTTTTCTGCCTCAAAAACTCCCTTCAGTGTTCCTGCTAGTGATAAATGATTAGCTTCCTGAAAACCTCTTAATCTTAACCTTCATTTTTGAAGGATAGTTTACAAATGTAGAATTCTAGGTTGAGAAGTATTTTTTTTAAGCATTTTAAAGAGATCTTCCTGTTATAGTTGAAATTCTCTTATTTCTGTGGAAGAATTAGCTGTCAGTCTATTGTTGCTCTTTCAATATGTATTTTATATTTTATTTGGGCCTCCAAAGAGAGCTTAATAATTCATTGTTGTTTAATTTGATTCCACTTTTTTATTGGAATAAATGAAACTGGTGCTTTTTCAATACTACCTGGAATTTACTGGCCCATGAACAGCACCAGACTATACATTGAATTTCAGATTAGTAGATCTGGTTCTAATTTTTGCTTGCATTAGCTAGTTATGTGGCTATAAGCAAATTAAGACCTGCATTTTCTCATTTATAGAGTGAAATTATGTGGATGTACTGGATGAAAAGACCTCTTTCTCTGTCAGCTGTTTGTGATTCTTTTCAACAGTACACATTGTTTTGCTGAACCCATGGCAGGCAAAGCACGAGCCAAGAGGCTGGAAGAAGACGTAAAGAACTGTAGGAACTGCAGAAACGTTTATTCTGTCCTAACTGACGCAGCAGCTGTAGTAGCGGCCATAACACAACCTTCTGTCCTAGCTAATGTAGTGGCCGTAGCAAGCAAACCAGAAGGCCTTTCCAGGTGGAGCTTATATGTGCTTATACAAAGGCCACATGGCTAAGTGAGTACTCGTAATGTACATGTGCAGTGCTATAAGTGATCTCAGCTGTTACATGGTCATTATAAAACGTGGGGCAAGAGTGAGAGTCTGTGGGGTGAGAGAACTTGACCATGCCATCTTGGCTAATTTGCTCTTTCCCTACACTTGATATGTGTGCATCTCCATAAGGCTACTCACAANCATGGCTAAGTGAGTACTCGTAATGTACATGTGCAGTGCTATAAGTGATCTCAGCTGTTACATGGTCATTATAAAACGTGGGGCAAGAGTGAGAGTCTGTGGGGTGAGAGAACTTGACCATGCCATCTTGGCTAATTTGCTCTTTCCCTACACTTGATATGTGTGCATCTCCATAAGGCTACTCACAATGTGGCAGTTTGCTTCTTCCAGAGCAGGGGCAGAGAGAAAGAGAGAAAGATGGAAGTCATAATCTTTTGTTACCTAGTTTTTGAAGGGGTATCCCATCACTTTTACCATTTTACCATTAGAAGGAAGTTGCTAGGTTCAGTCCACCCTCAAGGGTTGGGGGGACAGAAGATCATGGATATCAGGAGATGGCGATCTTTGGGGGACATTTTAGAAGCTGCCTGCCACACTATTGGAATGAAATTCAGATCATTTGAAATGTTCAGTCTTCCCATTCAGCTTGGTAAGGGGAAGGAAAGTAACAGCAAGTAATGCCAAATGGAAATTGTTTTGCATATATTTTCATGTAATGCTCATCAACTTTATGTATTAAATATTTTTAATTCATTGAAAATTATGGAAAAGGTATGTAGCCTTCCCCAGATAGCCTCCCCCTCCCCTTAAAACCCTCTTTTTAACTCCAAAGCTTAACAGGTTGTATGTTAAGCTTTGTTAATTAATCCCTGTTAATAACAAGAATTATTACTTTAAAAAATTAACAAGCAACTCTTTTCTGGATAACTAAGTTTTAGAAAGAATGTGGTTCTCTAAGCTTCCCCAGGTTAGGAGGGTAGGACAGTATCTTGCCACACCTGGGCAATTCAACTTCACAGCAGCTCCCTATTAATCCAGGAAACAGAATTGTCTCTGAAAAACAGAAGAACTGATTAAAATTTCTGTCTCTGTGATTACTTACAACATCTGCTTTGTGCCTTAGGGTCCTCCTTTATTCTTAATCTGTCTAGAGTTTAAAGATTTCTTTCTGCACCTGTTATCAGATGAATCTGTGACTCTCATCAGAGAGATGTTAATTTATTCCACAGAAAAGCAAAGATACCTATGCTCCTCAGAGCACTGAAAAGGGAGCACAGACGGTCCTGTCCTTTTGTTCTCTGTTTGTATAAGGCAAATAGCATGGGGAATTTAAAATGCAGGCACACTTAATTCAAATTAGTCAAAGTATGCTTAATTATAAGGAACTGACATGCAGACAAATAAGGCCATTTAACAAAAGTTTAACTGCTCAGCCTTGTACTTTGTTATGTTTAGGGACCCGAAAGAGCTGTTGAGAACAAATCAGTCTTTCTGCATGGATACTATCTAATTTTGCAACTCTAAGAATGCTTTGGGTTGTAAAAATCTTGAAATCTATAAACCCTCTTTCTAGAAAGACACACATATTTATTTAATACATTTTGGAAGTTTCAGAAACCTCTGTTAGTCTTTACATGGACTTTTAACCAAGAAGCACTACTAGGATAGAAGAGGAAATTTTTAAAATCAGGACACGCTTGCTCAAGAGCTGTATATTTGAGAAAGGTTTTTGAAACTTCCCTGAGAGATATCAAGTGATTTCATATGGGGACAGTATTGTGCAGTAAAGAAAGTATTTCTGCTGTAGTACCTCTCAAGCTTTGTATAAGAAGGAATAACCTGAGAAACTTGTTAAATGTGTGCATCTCTGGGCCCTATGACCAGTATTGATTCAGTAAATCTTAGGCGAGGCTCAAGAATTTGACTTAAGAAGGGCATAGGAGTTACTAAATAGATGGACCTGGAGCAAGCTTGGAGAAAGGCCTTGGAGCAGCTGCCACTAAACCAAGTATTAGGGACTTTGCTCCATCTAGATGAGCCTGGGAGCCGTATGTCACTGTGCCTTTCTCTCCCACGGCTTTCTGAAGGGTTCTTATTCTGCATATGAAATATATCTCAAAAAAGTCCAGTGTAACTGGAGACATAAAAAATGGAAAAGGTAAAAAATAACAAGCCTTGAGATCTGTTGCCTGAACAGCTTGCTGATACTGGACTCTAGAATTAAAACAAAAAAGCTGAACATTTAGAAAACTAAGATCATGGCATCCAGTCCCACCACTTCGTGGCAAATAGATGAGGAAACAGTGGAAACAGTGGCAGACTTTATTTTTGGGGGCTCCAAAATCACTGTAGATGGTGACTGCAGCCATGAAATTAAGACGCTGACTCCTTAGAAGGAAAGTTATGACCAACCTAGCTGCTGCTGCTGCTAAGTCACTTCAGTAGTGTCTGACTCTGTGCGACCCCATAGACGGCAGCCCACCAGGCTCCGCTGTCCCTGGGATACTCCAGGCAAGAACACTGGAGTGGGTTGCCATTGCCTTCTCCAACCAACTTAGACAGCATATTAAAAAGCACACACATTACTTTGCCAACAAAGATCCATCTAGTCAAGGCTATGGTTTTTCCAGTGGTCATGTATGGATGTGAGAGTTGGACTATAAAGAAAGCTGAGCGCTGAAGACTTGATGCTTTTGAACTGTGGTGTTGGAGAAGACTCTTGAGAGTCCCTTGGACTGCAAGGAGATCCAGCCAGTCCATCCTAAAGGAGATCAGTCCTGAGTGTTCATTGGAAGGACTGATGTTGAAGCTGAAACTCCAGTACTTTGGCCACCTGATGCAAAGAGCTGACTCTTTTGAAAAGATCCTGATGCTGGGAAAGATTGAGGGGGCAGGAGGAGAAGGGGATGATAGAGGATGAACTTGTTGGATAGCATCACTGACTCAATGGACATGAGTTTGGGTAAACTCCAGGAGTTGGTGATGTACAGGGAGGCCTGGCGTGCCGCGGTCCACGAGGCCGCAAAGAGTCGGACATGACTGAGCAACTGAACTGAACTGAATCCATCAATACCCAGGAAGACTTCCACCACATAGCAGCAGTGAAGTCTCTTGGGACAGACTCATCCAGGTGGCTAAAGTGTCGGGTGCATGAGCTTGCTCAAGTTTCCTCCTCCGGTTTGGTAATCAGGAAGGAGAAAGGAGGGTGAGAGTGGGGTTAGGAAAGATTACTCTTCTTAGAAATGAATGGTGAGGAAAAGCATTCTACCCAAGACATCTTTGGTTCTGCCAGTGATTTGATTTTTTTTACTGTGATTATTTTCTTGTATTTTGATACTTCTAATGCTATTAATATAATAATAACATGTTATATTTTTCCCTCTTAAAGTCTCACTTTAAAAAGACACTCAAAGATGAATTTCCCTTTCTCTTACTCTCTCTCCTTCTCTCTCTTTCTCTCACACACACAGGCACACAGAGACATATACACATACACCACAGATACACAAGACAAAGTCAGGCTGGACCTACTTCTTCCCTTCGTCATAGTTCATATTGGTAGTATACATACTTTTTTATAAGAAGTATGTACATTTAGGGGAGGTATTTGGAGTTGGCTGAATTGCATTTAAAAGTATTATTGAAGAGCCAGGAGAGCAGAAGTTAAAATGTAATTTCATAGCTAAGGCATGCAGTTTTGAGTAATGTTTGTTTTATTATTATGTAAATTCTTCATTCTTACAAAGGTTTTTTAAATTACAGAAATGCCTTCTGAAAATATCTAAAATATTAGACTCATGTCTCTCAGGAATGCTCATCAAGAATGACCATAACTGTGATTGATAAGAGAGGTGATAACAGTTACCAAGCCATTTGAAATTAGATGTGGACTTCTGTGTGATTCCAATCCTGAACACTTGGATGATTTTGCATAAGCTCTTCCCTTGTCTAGACCTCTGCTTTTTTGTATGGTATATTATTAGGTAGAGTACATTTAATATTATTTTAGGCATTTTCTTTAGGTGTATGACTTTTAGACAGAATCATAGCAAACCTATTTCATAGACATAAATGCTCTCAAAAACCCCTTGCTGGTCCCTTTCCAGTCTTTTCTAGCAGTGTGGATCTCTGTACATCCATATGGTGGCTGGGATTGGAGTAGACCCAAAATGGCAAATTGGTTACAATCCAGAACAGTCAGATTCTTTCAAGGATATATAGTGTTGTTCAGAGGTTTTACTCCTCCAGTCCACACATGTACACACACACTACCCGTGGAAAGAGATCAGTCACCCAGATTGTACCCTCGGAGATGTCACTAACCACTAACTAACACGTTTGCCATGATTATATTACTTAATCTGTCTGAGTTTTGCTTTTCTGACCTAAAGATTCTAAATTGTTTCAAAGCCCCCTTCTAGTTTTGTGATCTAAGGGTTTTCTTCTGGTAGAGTCACCTCTGTTTTAAATTCCTGGGACCATCGCGACTTTCTGGAGAGAAGTCCATGAGTCTCTGGAACTAGGGATTTCTCCATGATCTGGACTGATTTGTATCTGACCCTTTTGATAAAAATACTAACATTGTTTTGGGGAATGGCACAGCTACACAAATATCTGTAGCTCAGTTGGTAAAGAATCTGCTTACACTACAGGAAACCTAGGTTCAATCCCTGGGTCAGGAAGATCCCCTGGAGAAGGAAATGTCCACCCACTCCAATATTCTTGCCTGGAAAATTCTATGGACAGAGGAGCCTGGTGGGCTACAGTCCATGGGATAGCAAGAGTTGGACATGACTTAGTGACTAAACCACAGCTACACAGGTTTTGTCTTCCTTCCTGTATATTGATATGTCCCAGGGTTCTTACTGATCAAAGATTCGTAGTTGATCAGGTGATCCCTGAAGCAGGGGGAAAGGAAAAAGCAGGTAACAGATCACTTGAAGTGTATATAGGTCATAGGAAATAGGGATGGTAGAGGGTGAATAACTGCGAGAACACAAATACTGGGACTGGGAAGTGTCTCAACTGCATCACATCACCCAGGAGATCTGCTGAAGATGAATGAGTCCCACCCAGCCTATCAAGCAAAGTTGGAGGTAGAGTTCAGGCTGGGAGCAGAGGGTGATCTGCATTTTTAAAAATTTTGCAAAATGGATTTTATGCACATTGATATTCGAAAATTGTAAGGCTAGAAGTTCAGCAACCAGAGAATTAAAATATTGGGAAGCAGGGAAAAAGTATCAAAGGGAATAAATAAATGCAGTATTAAAATACAGCAAGTAAAACCTGGAAGGAGAGTCCTCCAGCTCTGCTTGTCTGGGGCAATTTTTAGCACCCTCCAGGACACATACTTTATTTATGTTAGACTCTTACCTCATCAGTCCTTGTGGCTTGGAAAACACTTCATGGCCTACCTATTTCAGTGGTAACTGTGTTTCCTTCTAGACATTTCATTAAATGCTGGTTTCAAAGTGCCCCTTTTCTGTGAGCCTGTAAAAATCCTGGCAGGGGAATAAAATCAGCACAGCTGCCTGTTAACTTCAGTATGACAAGAATAGTTCCTAATTAAACTCTTATGTCTTTGATTTAAAACTCCATTTAATCAAATTATTCACCAACTTAAGGCAGTTGTTGATTACACGGAGAGTATACCTTGAATCTTTGTGAGTTATAACTCCCTTCCAGGCCTCATCAAGCTTCTCAAAAGGGGTACAACATGTGCCTTCTTAAGGAGAGCTGAAAATCTTTCAACAGCTCACTCCTTCCTCCTTGAAGCTCTTTCTTAAATCATGAAGGGGCTGGCTGAGTTCCAGGTGTAGACTATCATTCTTGCTTCCTGTATATCCAGCCTGATTTCAGGGCCTGCAATAGCTACTGAATGGTTTGAAGATGGATATAAAGGCCACTAGACTTCCCTGGTGGCTCAGAAGGTAAAGAATCCACCTGCAATGCAGAAGACCTGGCTTTGATCCCTGGGTGGAGAAGATCCCCCAGAGAANCTTACAAAGGTTTTTTAAATTACAGAAATGCCTTCTGAAAATATCTAAAATATTAGACTCATGTCTCTCAGGAATGCTCATCAAGAATGACCATAACTGTGATTGATAAGAGAGGTGATAACAGTTACCAAGCCATTTGAAATTAGATGTGGACTTCTGTGTGATTCCAATCCTGAACACTTGGATGATTTTGCATAAGCTCTTCCCTTGTCTAGACCTCTGCTTTTTTGTATGGTATATTATTAGGTAGAGTACATTTAATATTATTTTAGGCATTTTCTTTAGGTGTATGACTTTTAGACAGAATCATAGCAAACCTATTTCATAGACATAAATGCTCGCAAAAACCCCTTGCTGGTCCCTTTCCAGTCTTTTCTAGCAGTGTGGATCTCTGTACATCCATATGGTGGCTGGGATTGGAGTAGACCCAAAATGGCAAATTGGTTACAATCCAGAACAGTCAGATTCTTTCAAGGATATATAGTGTTGTTCAGAGGTTTTACTCCTCCAGTCCACACATGTACACACACACTACCCGTGGAAAGAGATCAGTCACCCAGATTGTACCCTCGGAGATGTCACTAACCACTAACTAACACGTTTGCCATGATTATATTACTTAATCTGTCTGAGTTTTGCTTTTCTGACCTAAAGATTCTAAATTGTTTCAAAGCCCCCTTCTAGTTTTGTGATCTAAGGGTTTTCTTCTGGTAGAGTCACCTCTGTTTTAAATTCCTGGGACCATCGCGACTTTCTGGAGAGAAGTCCATGAGTCTCTGGAACTAGGGATTTCTCCATGATCTGGACTGATTTGTATCTGACCCTTTTGATAAAAATACTAACATTGTTTTGGGGAATGCCACAGCTACACAAATATCTGTAGCTCAGTTGGTAAAGAATCTGCTTACAGTACAGGAAACCTAGGTTCAATCCCTGGGTCAGGAAGATCCCCTGGAGAAGGAAATGTCCACCCACTCCAATATTCTTGCCTGGAAAATTCTATGGACAGAGGAGCCTGGTGGGCTACAGTCCATGGGATAGCAAGAGTTGGACATGACTTAGTGACTAAACCACAGCTACACAGGTTTTGTCTTCCTTCCTGTATATTGATATGTCCCAGGGTTCTTACTGATCAAAGATTCGTAGTTGATCAGGTGATCCCTGAAGCAGGGGGAAAGGAAAAAGCAGGTAACAGATCACTTGAAGTGTATATAGGTCATAGGAAATAGGGATGGTAGAGGGTGAATAACTGCGAGAACACAAATACTGGGACTGGGAAGTGTCTCAACTGCATCACATCACCCAGGAGATCTGCTGAAGATGAATGAGTCCCACCCAGCCTATCAAGCAAAGTTGGAGGTAGAGTTCAGGCTGGGAGCAGAGGGTGATCTGCATTTTTAAAAATTTTGCAAAATGGATTTTATGCACATTGATATTCGAAAATTGTAAGGCTAGAAGTTCAGCAACCAGAGAATTAAAATATTGGGAAGCAGGGAAAAAGTATCAAAGGGAATAAATAAATGCAGTATTAAAATACAGCAAGTAAAACCTGGAAGGAGAGTCCTCCAGCTCTGCTTGTCTGGGGCAATTTTTAGCACCCTCCAGGACACATACTTTATTTATGTTAGACTCTTACCTCATCAGTCCTTGTGGCTTGGAAAACACTTCATGGCCTACCTATTTCAGTGGTAACTGTGTTTCCTTCTAGACATTTCATTAAATGCTGGTTTCAAAGTGCCCCTTTTCTGTGAGCCTGTAAAAATCCTGGCAGGGGAATAAAATCAGCACAGCTGCCTGTTAACTTCAGTATGACAAGAATAGTTCCTAATTAAACTCTTATGTCTTTGATTTAAAACTCCATTTAATCAAATTATTCACCAACTTAAGGCAGTTGTTGATTACACGAAGAGTATACCTTGAATCTTTGTGAGTTATAACTCCCTTCCAGGCCTCATCAAGCTTCTCAAAAGGGGTACAACATGTGCCTTCTTAAGGAGAGCTGAAAATCTTTCAACAGCTCACTCCTTCCTCCTTGAAGCTCTTTCTTAAATCATGAAGGGGCTGGCTGAGTTCCAGGTGTAGACTATCATTCTTGCTTCCTGTATATCCAGCCTGATTTCAGGGCCTGCAATAGCTACTGAATGGTTTGAAGATGGATATAAAGGCCACTAGACTTCCCTGGTGGCTCAGAAGGTAAAGAATCCACCTGCAATGCAGAAGACCTGGCTTTGATCCCTGGGTGGAGAAGATCCCCCAGAGAATTAACTGGCTATCCACTGTAGTGTTCTTACCTGGAGAATTCCATGGACAGAGGAGCCTGTTGGGCTATAGTTGATGGGGTCACAAAGAGTTGGACATGACTGAGCAAGTACCACTTCCACTACTTTTTCACATAAAGACCACTGCCTCGAGGTTGCTAGGAAGCCAGTTGTAGCAAGCAGATGAGATGATGGCCCAGAGGGACCTGATGGCACTTCGCTTAATCTGGTTGGCAGTGAGTCCTTTGGGATCTGTTGCTCTTTGAAGTTTTCCTACTTCAGGTTCTGTTCCCAGCAATTCCTGACTAGAGATAAGTAGTCCACTCAGGAGTCTTCTCATGTCCCTTTTCTTTCTTGGGCTTCTCCAGAGACACCTCTTTCTAGGCCTCCCTACTCAAAGTTGCCTGTTAAAGTGCAGGTTCAGAGGAGAAGGTGATGGTAGCTGTTCAGAGGAAGTGTTCAGGAAAGGGGCAGCTAGGGAGCCCATCCTATGAGTCTTGGCCCAGCTGGCTGCTGTACAACTATCTGGACTAAGTAAACAATGGTGCTGTCTTTGAAATTGGGCTCCATGAATGTGTCAGTGCAATATGGGTGTTTGTCAAGATGCCATAGTTTGACTGAGAAGCTAAGAGGAGGGGTAACTCAGAGTCCTTTTGTTTAAAAGATGTAGCTTTTACTAGTTGCTTTTAAGACTTGTTTTGAGAGATTTGTCAAACTACCTAACTATATTGACCTCATCACCTATCAAATCACCTTCTTGATGCTTGCACAAAAGATAACATAAAATATGAATGACTTGAATTCTTGCCTTGCCACTGTCAGCATCATTTTAGGTAGTTTGAGTAATGTCCAGCTCCTAAAACTTAACCAAATGATGGAGAGTGTTGTGAATAATATTCAAGTCGCTCCATTTTTGCTTTCTACCCTTGAAAAAGTCAGTTATTATGATAGTTCAAAATATGAAGAGTACTTTCTGTAAACTTAACAATCTAATTATGAGAATCAATTGCCCATAGAATAGAGTGAGGGATGCAATATTGTAACAATTACTTTTTCTCTGTCTTTTGAAGCAAATCCTATTTTCCACCAAGTTATAGATGAAGAAACTGAGACTTAGTTTGAGTAATTTGATGCAGTTCAGTTGATAACTAGCAGTACTAGGATTAAAACCTAGATTTTTTTTTTTTTAATTCATATCCTTAACCTGGATTTATGCCACAGTTGGGGCTTCCCTGTTAGCTCAGATGGTANTTGAAAAAGTCAGTTATTATGATAGTTCAAAATATGAAGAGTACTTTCTGTAAACTTAACAATCTAATTATGAGAATCAATTGCCCATAGAATAGAGTGAGGGATGCAATATTGTAACAATTACTTTTTCTCTGTCTTTTGAAGCAAATCCTATTTTCCACCAAGTTATAGATGAAGAAACTGAGACTTAGTTTGAGTAATTTGATGCAGTTCAGTTGATAACTAGCAGTACTAGGATTAAAACCTAGATTTTTTTTTTTTTAATTCATATCCTTAACCTGGATTTATGCCACAGTTGGGGCTTCCCTGTTAGCTCAGATGGTAAAGAGTCTTCCTCCAATGCAGGAGACCCAGGTTTGATCTCTGGGTCAGGAAGATCCCCTAGAGAAGGGAATGGCTACCCACTCTAGTATTTTTGCTTGGAGAATTCCATGGACAGAGGAGCCTGGCAGGGTCAGGCTCAAGGGGTCACAAAGATTTGGACATGACTGAACCACTAGCACACACACTTGCCACAATTAATTTTCATGAATCTCTGGAGAAACCAGTCTGGAATATTTTTAAGTTTCCTGTGGTATTACCCTATGGATACCAACTGGCTATATGTAAAGTTTCTTCAATTCAAGAAGTGGTGGAAAATGCCACAAAAAGTATTGCTACAATGTGCTAGCTCTCCTTCCGAGAAATCATCTAATCACTAAGGTGACAAAGACTTGTCTGATTGCATCTGGATGATTCCTAACACATTGATATATGCCATAATTCTATAGTACAGTTCATTGTCTGTCAATAGTTCTGGTATTCTGAGAACTAATCCAACTATCATTCCAATAAAATGTTCCTATACCAGATGAGATGTCTCATAGCTGTTACTGCCCTACCATGATTCCCTACTTCAACTTCTTCAGCTGGTTTATGATTAATGTCTCAGGAGGAGGAATGTGAGAAACAAAGCCATTCAACCTACCCAGATTCCATTTAGTTCTACTTTGTCCTCTCAGCAGAGACAAAAATTCACTCAGAGATTGATGAATGGTAGGTAGAGGCATGGCTAAATTTGAGGCTACTCCTCACCTCCAGTTGCTCTGTGGGTGATATCTCAATATGGATTCTTGGAGTTCTGAGAGGAATTCTAATAGTGTCCAATTTTGGGAAGCTATTCACCTTCAAGTTGATATCAACATTGGGAGTCTAATTGTTTTAAGGCTCTGCATTGATTCGGGTGTAACCATGCAGACTCCAAACACAAAATTGACTCCTTGACATGTCCCTATTGATTTCAACGGGTTATATGAAGCTCCCTTGTCAATTCCTAGTTATGAAGTACTAGCCAGGCTCTTTAAATATCTAGCTGACTTGGATATGGTCAATGGAAAGATGCTGCTTCTACCTTCATATTCAGTTCAGCTCAGTTGCTCAATCGTGTTCTACTCTTTGCGACCCCATGGACTGCAGCATGCCAAGCTTCCCTGTCCATCACCAACTCCTGGAGCTNCTTCGCCTAGGGCATGGAAACAGCTCTCCTCTCTGCAGCCCCTTTATTTCTACTTGAATACTGCTCTGTGAAGCTATGTTGCTTGAAATCAGTGAAGCCTCCCTGTGACCATGACGGAAAGGAGAGGCAGTTACAGAGATGTTCACTCAGAGTCCTGACATTGCTGAGCCTCTGAATCATCTCTGGAATTGCTCAACTTTGGGCTTGTTTTCATGTGAGAAAATCATTTACTTAAGTCACCTTTAAAAAACAATGATTGAATTTGAATCAATTTTAACTGGTCACTAATGAAAAATTATTAGGTCTTTGTTAAATAGCAAATCCCTGGCCACTTATTTTCTGGGTTTGTTTTGGAGCATGGCTTCTGCTTCCCCAGAGGAGTAAAACTTAGTCTTCTACTTTGATAGGGGAGCAGATGAATTACTCCTGGCCTGGACTCAGCAGGGACAGTGAGAACAGTCTGGCTTTCTCAAACCCTAATCAGTCTCACCTGGTTCACAGCCTCCAAAATTTGCCTAACTGATCTTTTTAATCACCAAGTGCTATGGCAATTGCCATAATATTATGACAGTGCTAATATAATATAGGGGCTTCCCAGGTGGCTCAGTGGTAAAGAATCCAGCTGCTAATGCAAGAGAGATGGGTTCAATCCCTGGGTCAGGAAGATACACTGGAGGAGGAAATGGCAACCCACTCCAGTATTCTTGCCTGGGAAATCCCATGGACAAAAGAGACTGGTGGGCTACAGTCTGTGGAATCACAAAAGAGTCAGACAGAACTTAACAACTATACAGCAGCAACGATACAATATACCTCAGCTCAGATAGAAAACTCTCCAGAAAGAAATATAGTAAGGATTTTGTTTGAGATGGTTCCAAATTATCTGTCCTTCCTAGCATAAGTTAGGGATGGGAATGGAGAAGTGAAAGGGAGGCTCCATATTTTATTCTGTTCAAAACATCACTGTAGCGATAGCACTGAGATACCTGTTAGCTCTGGAGATACTCCTTCACAGATTCTATCAAACAGCCCAGGACTCTGTGACTTAGTGTCTTGGCCTACTCAACTGGGTGAAGAGCGAACATTCTTTATACAAGGACCATTCCCCAGCTGGATGAAATGTCTGATCTATTTCTCCTACTTTGATATGGAGCCTGAAATTTTTCTCACTGGTAACTCTTTTAGAGTTAGAAGTTGTGCCCAGAAGTGGAGCGGAAGGGGTGGACTGGGGGATGTATACTTTTTCTCTTCAGAAAGGGAACCACAGGTTACTCATATTAGGACATTGCAGCCATGCTAATGGATGAAATTCCTTTAGATTATGTACTTGTGCATCATACGGAATGGAACCAAGGACCAGTGATCTACTTTTTAAAGAAAGCCTGGAATATGAGCTGGTACCATTGCTATCTGGTTCTTGGCAGATGTAGTTTATGAACAGGGGTTCAAAAGAGTATGATTCCCTCTTCACTGTGTCAAACATCAGGGATGATCCCAGTTGTGGTGTGTGTTCTGAGTTCTCTCATCACTCCTGATTAGGATTAGGCTCCCAGGCCAGTCACCTTTGGGCAGAAGACCAAGATTCTCATACCTATCTGATCAACAGAATCAGTTAGTCATCTTATTAAAATACAGACGTATAGGTTCTATCCTACAGCTACTAAATCAGAATCACAGAATGCTTGGGAATTATTGTTCTGAGGAGTTATTTTTAGAATTTAGCTTCTTTTTTCTGCGATTCTAGAATTTAGCTGAATCCTAAGGAATGAAATGTGTAATATGACCCATTTTTATGAAGATGTCAGTCTGGATGATGACTGGACTACTATGAAATATTGTCTCTTAGTTTCATGCCCAGATTTACTTTTCCTCAGAAGGCTCTTCAGAGGCAGAGGGAAGTACAATAAAAAAAAGTTAGCATGTGGGAAGGAAAGGTACCTTTATGGAAAGGTGAATAGGTAATAGGTTTTTATACATAAAGTGAGAGGTGATNAATATTGTCTCTTAGTTTCATGCCCAGATTTACTTTTCCTCAGAAGGCTCTTCAGAGGCAGAGGGAAGTACAATAAAAAAAAGTTAGCATGTGGGAAGGAAAGGTACCTTTATGGAAAGGTGAATAGGTAATAGGTTTTTATACATAAAGTGAGAGGTGATTAGGTAGGAAATATACCAGTTTATTGGCTATAGAGATCTGTCAAGGGAAGGCTGACTTTAGCAGCAGGGAATACAGTGTAGGTGAAGGTTTGGGTAGAAAGTGAAAGTGTCAGTTGCTCAGTTGTGTTACACTCCTTGCACCCCCATGGACTGTAGCCTGCCAGGCTCCTCTTTGTCCATGGGATTCTCTGAGCAAGAATACTGGAGTGGGTAGACATTCCCTTCTCCAGGGGATCTTCCTGACCCAGGGATTGAACCTGGNACAGGTTTTTATACATAAAGTGAGAGGTGATCAGGTAGGAAATATACCAGTTTATTGGCTATAGAGATCTGTCAAGGGAAGGCTGACTTTAGCAGCAGGAAATACAGTGTAGGTGAAGGTTTGGGTAGAAAGTGAAAGTGTCATTTGCTCAGTTTTGTTACACTCTTTGCACCACCATGGACTGTAGCCTGCCAGGCTCCTCTTTGTCCATGGGATTCTCTGGACAAGAATACTGGAGTGGGTAGACATTCCCTTCTCCAGGGGATCTTCCTGACCCAGGGATTGAACCTGGGTATCCTGCATTACAGGCAGATTCTTTACCATCTGAACCACCATGGAAGCCCTTAGGTAGTATTCAGCAATTTAGTATTGAGTGTGNCCATGGACTGTAGCCTGCCAGGCTCCTCTTTGTCCATGGGATTCTCTGAGCAAGAATACTGGAGTGGGTAGACATTCCCTTCTCCAGGGGATCTTCCTGACCCAGGGATTGAACCTGGGTATCCTGCATTACAGGCAGATTCTTTACCATCTGAACCACCATGGAAGCCCTTAGGTAGTATTCAGCAATTTAGTATTGAGTGTGTTGTCTCTTCAAATGGACACTGACTGATGAGGGAAAACAGTGCAATTTGTTATGGTAGTCCAGCTAGTTGGATTAGGATGGCAGCTGTGATGGCTGAAAGCAGAGAACTCATGAAAGAGTGTTAGCTGAGAGACAGTAACTGATTATAGGAAGCAAGAGAGAGAAGCATAAAGACAAAATTGCTAAATCTTGGGCTTTAGGGGCAATAGAACACCATTAAATGAACTGAAAAAGATATTTGATTTGGAAGAGAGAAAATTTAGTTTTTGAACATTATTAAAGAGATACTAGCAGTAGCCAGGTGAACAAGCTGTGTGCCTGACTGAGGCAACATGAAGGAGGTTATACCTAGAGGGCAAGTTTCAATTTATGTTTTTTAGGAAAAGCCTGTTGACTGAGACACAAAAAACCCTTTATTTTTGAATGACTAGTAAGCCTAGGAAAGAAAAAGCAAGTGATTTTAATGAGTTTATTTACTAGATTGAATTTTGGTAGAAGAGAAAATGGTTTTTATTTCAGTTTTATTTTTTCCAGTCAATGTATTTAAACATTCTCTGGATCTCATTTCCATGTCCCTTAATGACATCTTATTATGGAGTCTATGATTTCACTTTGATTATTAAAACAATCTCATTCTGGTCATTAAAACTCTGCTAGGTACTAAAATCCAGTCCTATATGACTTGAAAATGGAATCTCATATTTAGATCACATTTATACTTCTCACTCCTTTTTTATTATTATTTTTTTCATTATTTATTTATTTTTATTTTACTTTACAATACTGTATTGGTTTTGCCATACATTGACATGAATCCACCACGGGTGTACATGAGTTCCCAATCCTGAACCCCCCTCCCACCTCTCTCCCTATATCATCTCTCTGGGTCATCCCAGTGCACCAGCCCCAAGCATCCTGTATCCTGTATTGAACCTAGACAGGCAATTCATTTCTTACATGATAGTATACATGTTTCAATGCCATTCTCCCAAGTCATCCCACCCTCTCCCTCTCCCACAGAGTCCAAAGTCTGTTCTATATATCTGTGTTTCTTACTGTCTGACATACGAGGTTATGATTACCATCTTTCTAATCTTTCTAAATTCCATATATATGTGTTAGTATACTGTATTGGTGTTTTTCTTTCTGGCTTACTTCACTCTGAATAATCAGCTCTAGTTTCATCCACTTCTCACTCCTTCCGACCCTCAGGAGTGCATGGAAAAAGAGCATAGTCTGTTTTCTTACATGTTTTGATTTTTCACTCTTCCTCTCACTGCTCCCAAATGTGAGATAATCGATGTTGAGGTAGGAGGACAGATGGGTAACAAACAAAGGAACTAATGTTTTACCTGGTTGATGTTTTATAGTTGTCTGTTCAGCAGAAACTCAAAGGGTAGCTGTCATCTGAGCACATTTGGAGAGATTCTGTGGCTATCTCTTTTCAAAGATTTTACCTCTAAACATTTTTAGGACATGGAAAATACCCTCTCTGACTTCAGGGTCTACCCTACGCAGGAGCTGCCCAGACAAAGCAAGTTCAGTTGAGTTTAGTTCAGTCACTCAGTCATGTCTGACTCTTTGCAACCCCATGGACTGCAGCATGCCAGGCTTCCCTGTCCATCACCAATTCCTGGAACTTGCTCAAACTCACATCCATCAAGTCAGTGATGTGATCCAATCATCTCATCCTCTGTTGTCCCCTACTCCTCCTGCTTTCAATCTTTCCCAGCATCAGGGTCTTTTCAAAGGAGTCAGTGCTNTCTTTGCAACCCCATGGACTGCAGCATGCTAGGCTTCCCTGTCCATCACCAATTCCTGGAACTTGCTCAAACTCATGTCCATCAAGTCAGTGATGTGATCCAACCATCTCATCCTGTTGTCCCCTACTCCTCCTGCTTTCAATCTTTCCCAGCATCAGGGTCTTTTCAAAGGAGTCAGTGCTTCACATGAAGTGGCAAAAGTATTGGAGTTTCAGCTTGAGCATCAGTCCTTCCAATGAATATTCAGGACTGATATCCTCTAGGATGGTCTGCTTTGATCTCCTTGCAGTCCAAGGGACTCTCAAGAGACTTCTCCAACAAAATAGTTCAAAAGCATCAATTCTTCGGCGCTTTCTTTCCCCTGGTGGCTTAAATGGTAAAGCGTCTATCAATGTGGGAGACTTGGGTTCAATTCCTGGGTCGGTAAGATTCCCTGGAAAATGAAATGACAACCCACTCCAGTACTCTTGCCTAGAAAATCCTATGGACGGAGGAGCGTGGTGCAAGCTACTGTCCATGGGGTTGCAAATAATCGGACATGACTGAGTGATGTCACTTCACTTTTCAAGCTTTCTTTATAGTCCAACTCTTACATCCATATATGACTACTGGAAAAACCATAGCCTTGACTAGATGGACCTTTGTTGGCAAAGTAATGTCTTTGCTTTTTAATATGCTTTCTAGGTTGGTCATAGCTTTTCCTCCAAGGAGCAAGCGTCTTTTAATTTCATGGCTGCAGTCACCATCTGTAGAGATTTTGGAGCCCAAGAAAATAAAGTCTGTCACTGTTTCCATTGTTTCCCCATCTATTTCCCATGAAGTGATGGCACCGGATGCCATGATCTTAGTTTTCTGAATGTTGAATTTTAAGCCAGCTTTTTCACTCTCCTCTTTCACATTCATCAAGAGGCTGTTTGATTCCTCTTTGCTTTCTGCCATAAGGATGGTGTCATCTGCATATCTGA
>SJYA01000598.1:355184-440986 GCA_006410615.1 Neotragus moschatus | reverse complement strand
TGAAGCCTGGCTTGGAGAATTTTGAGCATTGATTTGCTAGCATGTGAGATGAGTGCAACTGTATGATAGTTTGAACATTCTTTGGCATTGCCTTCTTTTTGGTATTGTAATGAAAACTGACCTTTTCCAGTCACAGCATCATCTTCCAGGATTTGAAATAGCTCAACTGAAATTGCATCACCTCCCCTAGCTTTGTTTGTAGTGATGCTTCCTAAGGCCTACTTGACTTTGCATTCCAGGATGTCTGGCTCTAGGTGGGTGATCACACCATCCTGGTTATCTGGGTCATGAAGATTTTTTTGTATAGTTCTGTGTATTCTTGCCACCTCTTCTTCATATCTTCTGCTTCTGTTAGGTCCCTATGATTTCTGTCCTTTATTGCAAAGCGAAGTTGAACCAAAAGCAAGTGAAAGTCCAGCTTGTGTCCCTTTAATGCTCATCACTGCCAACCAGCATCACCACAAGGTGGGCTGATGATGTTTGAGCTTGACCTCATGGTGTATTTTGCTGTTCCAAAGGGCAGAAATACACATCAAATGCTCTCTCTTTTTGCCTTGCTCTAGAAACCTCCTCCTATCAGAATACTCCAGGCCAGAAATAGGCATTAGTCATAGTGATATTCCGCCTCTAAATTTCAATATCAGATAACAGCTCTCCTAGTGTGTGGACTTATGCCTGTGATTTTCTGAAGCTTAGCATGCAACCAGTTGGAGAATGAGGTGTCGATTCTCTTTTCTTCCAGACCCCTCATTATCTTGAAGGATGGGAATCTGGGGGTCACTGGCAGGTAGGACAGAAATGTAGTAAAAAAAACTGTCCCAACCAAGGTCCATGGTTCCTTGAATCTATGTCTTTCTTTTGGATATCTAGTCTTCTGTATGGTCTGAAGGTAGTAGGAGGATGAGATCCTCATTCGTGCATTGTAATAAATCCTGTAAGGATAAGCCTACTGATTTTTCTGAGGAAGGTGGGCGTATCAATTGCCTATTGTCCAAAGCTTTAGCTAAAGATCTGAGATAACAGGGAAAGCCCCCCTTAACCACCTAGTATAGGTTTATTCAGCAAACAACATTTACTGGCTCTACTAAGTATCAGATACTGTTCTAGGTACTGAGAATCCCAGATAGGGTCTTTGCTTTCATTGAGGTTGCATCATTCCTGGAGAGTTGGGGGGTCTAGAGGAAAAGATGATAAAAAAACAGAAAATAGCAAATTCTTATCTGTGTTAACTATGCAGGGTTAAAATGGGCTCTATCAGGTGACTGGATGATTAATTGGGAAGAGATAGGGCAAGCTACAAAAGCTACATTTTTTAAATTGAAGTATAGTTGATTTACAATATTGTGTTAGTCCAAGTGGCTTAGTGGTAAAGAATTTGCCTGCCAATACAGGAGATCTGGGTTTTAGCCCTGGGTCTCAAAGATTCCCTTGGAGAAGGAAATGGCAACCCACTTCAGTATTCTTGCCTGGGAAATCCCATGGACAGAGGAGCCTGGTGAGTTATAGTCCATGGGATCACAAAGAGTTGAACATGACTTAGCCACTAAACAACAATAATGTATTTCATTGTTTTTAATGGCTGAGTAATATTCCACTGCATACACACAACTCATCTTCCTGATCTGATCCTCTGTTGATGGTCATCTGGGTTGCTATTAACTGTTGGTATTCACTTGATCAGCAGTGGCCTTGGGAATAGTTAGGGTTACACAATAGGACTGTGGTCAGCAAATACAGTGAGTTATGTTGAACCTGCCATTTGTGTGTATAAGTTTTATTGGGAATCTGTCACACCTGTTTCTTAACATACTGTCTGTGGCTGAATGATGAGCAGCCTTACAGAGGATTGTATTGTTTATAAGCCTAAAATATTTGTCCTTTGGCTCATTACAGAAAAATTTGCTATCTTCTGCTATAAGAACATCTGAATTACCTACCCACATGAAAGTCATTTTTATTATTCAATGAATTAGTCATATTTTTCCTGCTTTAAAAATCAGTCCATCACATAATCACTGAATCCCTAGGAGCAGTTTNATTGTATTGTTTATAAGCCTAAAATATTTGTCCTTTGGCTCATTACAGAAAAATTTGCTATCTTCTGCTATAAGAACATCTGAATTACCTACCCACATGAAAGTCATTTTTATTATTCAATGAATTAGTCATATTTTTCCTGCTTTAAAAATCAGTCCATCACATAATCACTGAATCCCTAGGAGCAGTTTCTTCTTACTAATTAGAATTACTCATCAAATTTGTTTATTGAATAAGTCCCTGGCAACCATGGGTTTTGCCTGGTCTGGCTATTGGATACAGTTTGCTCCTCGTTAAGGTCAAATATTTATTGATATACTTGGTCCAGAATCTATCATAACTATCAGGGCACTCTCACAGAAAAGTTTAGGTTCTTGCTTATAGGGTGTATGTCAGCATTTGTGCCAAGGAATGCCTGCAGCGATGCTTAAGACCATCTCTTTGCATATTTACTTCCTGTGGTTTAATTCCTATGAAATATTTTTAAATGTTTTGCCTTTCTAATTTGTGTCCTTTACAAAGTGTTTGTCAAATATTGATTCCCTTCCACAATGGGGCTTGAATGCAGCTGACGGTTGTTTTGTTTCATGACTTTGATTCATGCAGCTCTTGCTGTTGCCAAAGTCCTTTTTTGTGTACCAGCTTCATCCATTGACCTCTCAGCGCTGTGCTGGGAACAGGGTTTGTCTAATGGTTGCAGCTGGGGATCACACATCCTCTTCCTGATTTTATAAGTTGTGCTGTTATGGAGCTTTTCATCTGTGGTCTCAATGCCTTTTCCCAGTGTTCTAATTGAAGTAGCACAGCAGCTCTGCTGTAGAGGATATAATTACATTCATTCTTCTGTGCAGAAGCAAACAACAAGGTAAAGGAATTAGTCCAAGTTCCTGGAGGGAGTTCTCAGTTATCCCAAAGTCAAAGCATGTGGTGCTTTTTTCCCTATCAAATATGTAAATATGATCCACCCTCTTTTGTGATCACAGTTGTCTTTCTTGTTCCCTGATTCCCACCATGTTATCACTTGTTAATGGCTTTCCTGTTTGTGTCCACCAGTTCCTTCTGTATATTTCTGGATCTTTTTTCCTGATGTGACCCCAGACTTGATTGTTTATACCAGTCCNCCTCTTTTGTGATCACAGTTGTCTTTCTTGTTCCCTGATTCCCACCATGTTATCACTTGTTAATGGCTTTCCTGTTTGTGTCCACCAGTTCCTTCTGTATATTTCTGGATCTTTTTTCCTGATGTGACCCCAGACTTGATTGTTTATACCAGTCCCTGCACTTTCCATGGGCGCTTCTCAGGTGGTGCTAGTGGTAAAGAATCTGCCTGCCAATGCAGGAGACACAAGAGGGTTCAATCCCTGGGTTGGGAAGATCCTCTGGAGAAGGAAATCACAACCCACTTCAGTATTCTTGTCTGGGAAAACCCATGGGCGGAGAAGCCTGGTGGGATACAGTCCGTTTGTTGTTGTTTAGTTGGTCAATCATGTCCAACTCTTTGGGACCCCATGGACTGCAGCACGCCAAGCTTCCCTGTCCTTCACCATCTTCTGGAGCTGGCTCAAACTCATGTCCATTCAGTCAGTGATGCTATCCAACCCTCTCATCCTCTGGTGTCCCCTTCTCCTCCTGCCTTCCTTCAATCTTCCTAATTGAAAAGGTCTTTTCTAATGACTTGGCTCTTTTCATCGGGTGGCCAAAATAATGGAACTTCAGCATCAGTCCTTCCAATGAATATTCAGGATTGTTTTCCTTTAGAATTGACTGGTTCAATCTTGCAGTCCAAGGGACTCTCAGAAGTCTCCTCCAACACCACAATTCAAAAGCATCGGTTCTTCAGCACTCATCCTTACTTATGGTCCAGCTCTCACATCCATATATGACTACTGGAAAAGCAAAAAATACTGCTTTGACTGGAAAATAATGCCTCTGCTTTTTAATATGCTGTCTTGGTTTGTCACAGCTTTTCTACCAAGAAGCAAGCGTCTTTTACTTTCATGGCTACAGTCACCATCTGCAGTGATTTTGGAGCCCAAGAAAATAGTCTGTCATGGTTTCCATTGTTTCCCTGTCTATTTGCCATGAAGTGATGAGATCAGATGCCATGATCTTAGTTTTTTGGATGTTGACTTTTTTTGTTGTTGTTGTTGTTGACTTTTAAGTCAGCTTTTTCACTCTGCTCTTTCACTTTCATCAAGAGGCTCTTATGGGGCCTCAGAGAGTCGGACTCAACTGAGCAACTAAGCAACAGCTGTGCCCTCCACAGGGCATCCTAGATGCTTTCAAATAGGCATAGGTGTGCATTTTTCATCACGCTACAACTCTTAAGCCTCCCAAAACCTCTCTTTGCTGCTAGTCTTCAGCCTGACCAGACTCACTCGGTGTGGCATTCTGTTGTTGTTCTGTCATTGTTCTTTTTGTCTTGTTCTGTTACTCTTCTTGGCTTTCATTTGTGTTCCCTGAAAGCATGTGTATTTCATGAATTTTTCCCTTTCGTGCTTCCACTTGGATACCATAATTACCCCTCTCACGGCCTACATTCCCTCAAGCAGTCCAGGGCATTCCTTGTCTCCAAGACTTTTCTACATTGGATGTTCTATCTCAATCACAAAGAGCAAAAGAAAGTTTGATTAGACTTCAGAACTATCTTCACTACTAAAGTCTATTCTACTTTTCTCTTTGTTATAATCATTTCTGAGTTTTATGTTAACAGAAGAATAGGAAATCATTTCTCAATGAGTTGTGTTAATATAATATACTTTGGAAATTCATGCTTAAAGCAAACCAATCCCAGCTTAGAATGGCAGCATCAATCAGATATATCCTGGAAGTTGGACAGAATATAAAAAATATTTATTTTATATTCTCTAATTAATATGATCTTTCAATTTAGAAATGAATACCATGAGAAGAGTGTTAAATTGAGCCTCATGTATATTTTTAATATTTCATTTTTTCCCCTGTATGCCTTTTTTCCTTCTCCAACCCCTTAGTCCCCTTTCTGCATTGCTTGTCACAGTAGTCTTTGCAAAATCTGAATCTGTTACTGCCTTGAAATAGTCCTTCTCTGACTCAATGCCTAAATATTGAGATGCACACTCTGTAGTGATCAATACAAGCTCTTCATAATTTATTGTTATTTTATCTTTCTCCATTTGGAATGTTCTCCCCACCTCTCACTTGCCCATCTTCCCTACTTTCTAATTTAAGAAGGGCCAGCCAGCCATCTGCCAGGATTCAGCGTAAGCATCACATCCTCTGTTTTTTTTTTTTTTTTATTTATGAACCCCCTTTCTCTGCCAGAAGAACTGATTATCTTTTCCTTTTTGCAAAAACAGTGTGAATATATGACATAATCGACTCTTCACCCATCTATAGCAAATTGTGGGTCATTTAATGGCAAATTTGGAACCAGGTCCTGGACCTCAGATATGAGTGTCAAAATCTCCAAGTTCCAGCTAAGTATTTGAAATAAATGAAACCATGTTTAGCCGATCCCCATGATGAACTTCAGTGATGTGTGGAATATGAATTGATATGTTATAAGCCAAACCTGTTGGTTTGTTTTTATTTTTTTATTTTATTTTATTTTATTTTTATTTTTTTTTAGCCTTGTACTCCTGCATTTATTTCAAAGACTTCATTAAAAGAAAAACAAAACAAAACAAAACAATGACAGCAACACTTATCTGAATTCTAGGTGGGATATAAAAAACGTTATATACAGAAGAGATCTAAAAACAAGTTGAGTAAAGAATCCTTGAAATGAGGTGTAATGCAACTTCATCACTTTATTCAAATCTTCAAAATAGTCTTTATTCTACATTTTTAGTATAAAAAATCCACAAGTTAAGTGCACCACAGTGTAGAGAGAGACATACAACGCTGAACTTCCATAACAGTCAATGGTACAGTCAAACATCACATGTACAGAACACTTCCAACTCAGAATCAAGGCCCAAGAAGTTGATCCACACCTGAGAACAAGACGGGAACTAGGCCAGGGCTCTCAGAGCCGGGTTCTAGACCAATGGGACTCCCAGCGTGGATGGAAGCACGCAGCAGTGAGACAGCAGAGGCCACAGAACAGAATTAGGAAGAAGCCCAAAACCAGCAGCCGAGAGCCACACAGAGTCAGCTCCTCTGAGGTGAGCAACTTGGTGAGCCCAAGACCTTCGTGGCTCTGGACACTGACACACTCCTCAGTCATTCTAGGGCTCAGGGTGGCATTTCCTGCTCCCTCCTCTGAGCAGGGTATTGGTGGCTGGCTGGAGGGCAGGATTTCTGGAGTAGCACTAAAATATAGGCAGGTTCCTGGGGTCCTTTCTGTGGTCACCCTGGCTGTTACGAGAACCAGCTCTCCTGCAAAAGATCCTTTCAATCCCATCCGACTACCCTGGACCTGGGCTTGGAATGTCTGGGTCTTGTTCCTGTCTGAACCATCTCCAGAGTTCAAGGTGGTCAGTAAGCCCACGATATGAGACCCACGCCCCTTCCCTGTGACTGTTCCATTCACCAGGCACAGGGTCAGCTGGCCAAAAGATCTCAAGAAGGAGACCCAGTCCTGGGGGATGTCAGGGCTGCGCAGGTCAGTTCTGTGGGTGAGGAGGAAGCCACCAAGACCCAGGCCAGAAAGGCCAAGAAGCAGCAGGATCAAAGTGGCACAGACCAGAGGTGGGTGGTGGGCCAGGCAGAAATGCAGGTAGTGCCCTGCCTGGCAGCTGCCCATGGGGAGCAGAGGGGTCTGAGCCTCCGGGAAGAGCTGCTCGCAGCTGGGCAGAGGCCGGCGCCCCCCGCGACGTCCCGCGTGGAGTCTGTTGGTTTGTTTTTAATCTAGCAAAACATCTTAAACTAGAACTTGAGTATTTTATGCTTAAACTATCGTGTAAAATATTGTGACATCTAAACCATTTGCTTCATTTTAGTCCCTGATTCTTATTGTTTATTCATAACTAGCCCAGTGACATTACCAATATCACTGGCTTTATTCAGCTAGAACTACTTTGCAGCCATGCTCTTTTTGGACTTTATCCTAAACAAGGAACACATACGAAGCAAATCTCATTTTTCTGTGTTGACAACATTTGATGTCTCATGTCCTTATACAAAGTTGTGGCCTGACATAAATATCGCTTTTAAATACTGAAAAAATGTCTGTTTTCCCCAATTATATGTGTATCACTTAGTGATTTATGAAATCTTTAGAAAACATGAAAAAATCAATTAAAGAAAAATAAATTACTCATGCACTATTTTGTCTTCCTCTCTGCCAAACAGCGAGTTATGTTCTGGGTATGTTTTCTTCTAATATTTTCCCATATGTATTTCTATGAATTTTTTAAACATAAGATATACATACACTTCAGCTCTAGTTTCTCAATTCAAAAACTATTGAAACTAGAAGGAATCAACAAGATGACCTCATTCCTAATGTCTTGTTTCACTAATAGGGAAAGTGAGACTTCACAAATATCACATAGCTAATAAGGCATGGAACTAGAGTTTGGATTTCAGTAGCTGTATATGAAGCTAAATTCTGCTGTGCAACTGAGACTTATTTGTAGCACCCAATCATTGTTTGTATTACTCATTTCCAGTTATTTAGCTTTAGTGGTGGCATGATGTGATTAAAGAAATAACTTTTCACTGGCATACATAAATAGAAGTCTAACATTTTGTCTTCAGTGTACATTAGATTTATCAGGTTTTATTAGATTTGGTCATGTCATGCATTCACAAAATCTGGCCAAATATCTTGGGTAATAAAAAAGCAGAATGTATTCTGCTTGGGAGGAAAGTTCTCTATTTTTATCAATTCAACAAATTGTTCTGGTTAGTATATTGGGGGAAGAAAGGGAAAAAGAATACTCAGTTGTGTTGCTACATATTTCAAAACAAAATCAAAGGGCTTGTGAGGGCAAGAAATCAATCATCTCAGAATAATGCCCAAATCAGTCAATGTTATTAATTGTATATCTTTATTTTTAGAGTGCTGACAATAGTCTTACCTTCTTTAGGTCAAGGAGTGACAACAGAATAATGCAGGGCACTGGAACTGACATAGACCGAATATACCCACTGGCTTAAAGTTCCCTATGTTCTTCTGTAAATTAGAAACCTAAATCTACAGGGCAGAGTTTCTACTTACACATACTGCAATCTAAGCCTTTTATTTCCACTCAAAAACTTTACAAGTAATGGCTACAATTTACTTGCCATGTTCTTTATCTTGATTCTTCCCTTCCCCATCATTTGTGCTTAGGTGTATATATAGAGAAGCTTTTTTTCCTTCTTGTCACCCATCTGCTTCTTGCTGAGCTCAAACTAGGTAACAACCACCTATCTGTGATCAAATGCTCTCCTCCAAGCCACACATCATGACAACAGGGAACATGTCAGGCAGGAGGAGGGAAAGGTGGCTAATTTTAAAGAATGGAAGCTGTGATTTGGACACAAATAGGTTGGTAATAATCCCTGAAAATACCTGCCACTTAGAACAAGAGGAGAAAAAAGCCAAACAAGCAGAATGGTTATGATAAAGTATAGTCCTGGTTTCAGATTCTCAGGGTTATAAGAAACTGAAAATCATTCCTTTTATGACACAACACAAGAAAGTTGTCCAGGGTGTGCATGCACGCCTCCAGGGAGGTGGGACCTCTATTTCTGGCAAGCCCGTCTACAGTGGAAACCTTCCTATGATCCCTGGCTCTGGGCTGCCTGTAATCCTTCCCCACTGGGTGCAGTAGAGAGGAACTACTCATTTTATTTGGCAGTTTTTCCATTCTCAACATAGACCTATCTGCCACCCCCACCTCCCACACCTACTCTTTTCTAAAATAAGCATGTTTTTACTTCAAAATTTTCTGATACGGCAGGTCTTTAGACTTTCTAACCATGTAACTAATCCTAGAATCTTTCCAATCTTTCCAAAGTGGTAAGCTACCTTTAATGGGGACAATATTGTCTCTAACAGAGAGCAGAGATATTGTCTCTGTCTCTAACAGAGAGAGAGCAAATTGGGACTGACACCTTGTCCCACTATATGGCTATGAATTCACTGAAATATCCACTGTCTTTATGGAGGCCACACTGTATAGCTGACTTCCATTGAGCTTACTGTCTACTAAACTATCTCATATGTCTGCATTATATCCAAACTCCATTAATTTGACTTATAATTGTACAGAAGTAAATTATCGTACATAGATTTTTATTAATTTTTCATTTTGAGAGACCATATCAATCATTCTGTTTTATTAAAGATATCTTTGGATCAAAAAATCAACACTGAATGCTCTCAGATGACAGGAAGGGATACTCAGCAGTAAACATCTTGACTTTCTGGTTTCTTGTGACCATTTGGGGAGAGGATGTTTAATTTTTTTTCTGGTTTTCATCAGCGTGCCAAAAATAAGATATTTAACTGAGAACCATAATCTATGAGGCTCTTAGGATCATCAGTCTGTTTCTCTCACTTTTGATTGCAGGGTTGTACCAGGAGATTTTTAAAAACATACTTTACTGTGGACATTTAAAAATATTTACAGAACCAAAGAGAACAGTACACTAAGTTCAATATGCCTCTCCTTTCAATTCATATGAGTTCAACCATTTTAAATTCCTGGCCAATCTTGTCCCATCTGTACCTTTACTCATTCTGCCTGAATTATTTTGAGGCAACCACAATTTATCTCTAAATATTTTGCTATATGTATATTTTAAGAATAAGTCCTCTTTGTTCTAACAGAAGAATATTTTAACTAAAAAGGAATATCAATAAAATATATACATTATCCTTAGAATCATCAGGTATTCAGGTTATATTCACATTTCCAAAATTATTTTTTAATTTATTTCTTGACTTCACTCCATTTTCCTTTGTTCTTTCCTTTTATTTTAATTTTTCATTTTGTTTAAATATATGTATTTTAACTGGTTTGCATGTCCCTTTCTCTTAAGGATCTTTTCATCTCTACAATTTGTGAAATTTTATATTGTTTTAAATAAATTTTACATATGTATTTATATATATGGATCCTGTAAAACTTCTCACAGTTTAAATTTTCTGATTGCATCCACATGGTGTCGCTTAATATATTTTGTATGTTTCTCTGACTTTTGAATTACTTAAAGTTCATTAGTTAGATCTGGCGGAGAAGGCGATGGCACCCCACTCCAGTACTCTTGCCTGGAAAATCCCATGGACAGAGGAGCCTGGTGGGCTGCAGCCCGTGAGGTTGCGAAGAGTTGGACACAACTGAGCGACTTCCCTTTCACTTTTCACTTTCCTGCATTGGAGAAGGAAATGGCAACCCACTCCAGTACTCTTGCCTGGAAAATCCCATGGATGGAGAAGCCTGGTGGGGTGCAGTAAGTGGGGTTGCGAAGAATTGGACACGGCTGAGCGACTTCCCTTTCACTTTTCACTTTCCTGCATTGGAGAAGGAAATGGCACCCACTCCAGTGTTCTTGCCTGGAGAATCCCAGGGATGGGGGAGCCTGGTGGGCTGCCCTGTCTGTGAGGTTGCACAGAGTTGGACACAACTGAAGTGACTCAGCAGCAACAGCAGTTAGATCTGGAGTCCTGATCAGCTTTGGGTTCCTGTTTGCTTGTTCACTTTCACAGTTCTGCTTCACAGGCAGTGCTTTGCTNCAGGGATGGGGGAGCCTGGTGGGCTGCCCTGTCTGTGGGGTTGCACAGAGTTGGACACAACTGAAGTGACTCAGCAGCAACAGCAGTTAGATCTGGAGTCCTGATCAGCTTTGGGTTCCTGTTTGCTTGTTCACTTTCACAGTTCTGCTTCACAGGCAGTGCTTTGCTGCGCTCTTCCGTTAGGGGCCATGTGATGTTTGGTTGCCTCTGTTTCTGCGACATTAGCAGCTGTTGGCATCCATTGCGTAGATTCATTAATCCACTGGATGTTATATGATGTTCAGAATTGAATTCTGTCATTCATTATTAGCTGGAAGAAAGACATATAAAAAGAAACATCCCTTTTTCAACTGTCCTGTAACCATAATGTGCAGACTATGTAAGAAAAGCAGGGTAAACACTTACTTCCCTTTATATATCAGTTTAAATAAAAGTATCAGTTAAAATATATTTAATCAGTTTAAAAATAATGAGCCAATTATCTAGCATCTCCCAAAGCTGATCAGTAGTGTGTGTTGTATTTAGTATCATGATGCTCTCATGGACTTAAATGTATTGAATATGTTTAATCTATTGCATTTATCACTTTTTGTTTTGGTGCTTAAATTGTCCCTTCTTTATGCAATTGTATAGTTTAGTTTGGCTTCTCACTCCTTTTGATAGGACCTACTAGTCTGATAAATCCATAGCTTTCTGATATGTCAGGGTCAACTTACATCAAGAGTGTTGACACTGTAAACAAAGGGGTCAAGAGCTCTAATAAGTCAAGCGTTTAGAGCATCTTTCTTGAGGGAACAAAAGGAGGCACTTTCATGGGCCAATGCATTTTAGATTTTGCTTTCCAAAACAAAAGAGAGTTTAATAAAAACCTAGAAAGAGAGTTACAGTTTAATACTTGGTTTCATATTCAAAGATGGAGCATGGAATTGTCCTGGTAGACTTTTCTTGGATAATAGAATAGATTGTACCAGTGAGAAATAGTAACAGCATAGAATCACAGCCAACTAAAGTAATGCTTTTAGATTCAACATTTGTTTCTGTTTTCGGTGATCCTATATTCAAAGTCCATAATAGTGCCAAAATCATGTAATCAGAGAGACAAGTGTACATGTAAATTATGATAAAAATACCATCTCACATTTGTATAATGTTTTGAACTTTGCATAGCACTTTAACATACATTATCTTCATTGGATTTCAATCTTTATGACAGATGTTTAAAGAGAAGAATAAACTCAAGGATTATGCTAGTAGGTTTTACCATCTGGGGAAATCTCAGTGGATTTTCCTTCTCTATAGTTTAAAGAATGAGGAAATAATGTGAAATAGTAGACAAATACCATCGACTTCATTCTGGTAGTCTTGGTACCAGACTTTTTTCAGCTGTAGTACTGAAAAAATAAAGTTAGTATAACATTGAAATGAAATCAGTTAAGGTTATAACAGGAGTAGCAACTTTTCTCCATAGTATACAGATGTATCATTTTTACAATATTTATATTTATGAGCACAGTTGGATACACCAAAGATTTTTGTGCTGGGTAGATGGCAGCATAGTTACTTGACCAAATGCATTGATCTATTGCTTTTTCCAGGTTGAAAATTTTCCACCTTGTGTTTTATCTATCCCATTTTTAATAATTTCTATTATTTTTTCAAGTTCACCAAGAAGTTGTAGTATCCCCAACTATTTTAGTGACAGGTATGGAAAATAAAGGAGTCTTTTTTTTTTTTTTTTTTTTTTTGCAGAGAGTTACACTTCTGGGCTTGAAGAAACTCTGAAGAATGATTTCTAGTTAGCTTCACTTTTTAGTATTAATCACACCTAACTTTCTGCTGTGGTTGCAATAGGTGCATTAGTTGCCTATCTCTACCACAAGATTGTGGTTTCATGTCCTAGTTGAACAGATAAAGATGGAATAGGATGCAGGCCATGTGTGAGGCACAGCAGTAGACAGAGTGTTAAGGACGTGAAGATGAATGAGACAAGCCCTGCTCATGAGGATGTCCATGGTGGTGACTGTAGAGGGAGAGGGGCAGATTATGAAGATAGTTCCACCATACCACAGTCAGTGCAAAGGTGGAGAGACGTGGCGTAAAACATGAGGGTGGAGGAGGAGGACACCTGACCCATGCTTTTATCCCAGGTGCTTAGCACAGTACTGTGAGCAGAAGACAGGGCTCATTGGTTATGGCAAGTAAAATTATGTTGAGATTTGTCAATATTCCATGAGAGGAAAGGATTATACTGTTATCACCATTACATTTTCATCAAAGTGATTTATTTTCTGAGAAAAAAAATATTTTTAAATAATCTGCATCAGACACCCTTTTCAAGAAAAGACACAGAACAATGTAGAGTAGCTAAAACTGTTCTCTTTGGTGAGATTTAGGGATCTTAGAGCATCTTTCACTGTCCTAGTACACAGGATTGATGTGGCTAATTCCACCATCTGTGTTCTGCTTCTCTTCTTCCCTTACTGCACTACCAGATATCATAGGTGTGATTATTAATAATTTTACAGTATTATTTATTTCTGAAAAGTTGCCAGAAATGATTATTAATTCCAGACTGTAAGCCAGATGCTAGAATCTCCATGGCTTATCACCACCTAAGCTGGACAAGATAGGGTCACATGCCCTTCTTGCTATTCTGTTACTCTCCATTAAACAGATGATGCAGAAAATTCTGCTTAAAAGTACATCTTTTCAAAAGGAATTGTTGATCAAAGAACTTGCCATTAAATAGAAGAGATTATTGACTTTAACCCAAAGATCTATTGTTGATAGACTACCTCTAAGCACCTAAGTTAATGGTCTCTGTCTACAAAGGCCTTGGATACACCTTTCATCTTCATATGCATGTATGCTAGTTTAGAATTTGCTAAGGTGTCTTAACTACCATCAGTTTTTTTATGTCTACCTTTAACAATATTTTAAGTATCAGCTTATCTTATTTGACTGCTAATAATTTCAGAAACCCTCAAGTCTCCAAAGGCTTACAGTGTATCTTCTTTTTGGCTAACAGTTGGCTCTTACTTATTTATTAATGAAGTCAATAAGTTACCTGGCAGTTTTTACATTTCCAACAACTGGCATTTTCAAATGATGGAGAATATCAGGTCTAGGACATCCTCAAGGTCCATCAGGAAACACTGAGAGGAAAGTAAACCTCCATCCCTCGGTGACAGTTTTTAGAAACTTGCCATTTCTCTGATCAACTTCCATATGCTTTTCAAAGTCTCTGCTCTGCTATTTTCTTTCTAGTTTTACTTTTAGGTGAATTAATTTCTCTTTCCTCCAGGTCTCTGTTTATGCTACCATAGATTTCTAGTTTCTCACTCCATGTCCTGTATGATTAAAAATCATATGCAAATCAAGCTTTACTTAGATAAAAGTCTCAGCCCATCTGGGATATGATGGAGTGAGTTTAACAGTCTCCACTATGCCCTTTTCTAACTTCTCATTAAAATAATAATGGAAGCTATTCACTTGGAAGCTATGGATAGCAGTCAGCAGTTTATTATAAGAAAAAAATTTTCTATTGTTTGTTATAGGGACAAACTTACAGAAAAATCACAATTAGTTGATTAGGTCAATCTAATTAATAGCTTCAGCCAGCAAAATATTGTATAAATCTGGCTTGAAAACTAAAATCTAATACCAAAGTGCCTCTCGGTAGAAATTTAGGAGTTGTCTCCTAATCAGTTTTCTCTTTCCACTCCATATTCCATTTATATCTCACTGGAAATTCTATTTCTGTACTTACTTAGAATACATAATTCCTGGTACAAAGTAAGGCATGGATATTATGGTAAGTTAGTTGTGGAGAATCTCACACAATGATGTAGACTCTCCATAGAAAGCTTGTGTTGATGAAGGAACTATCAGAGTAACAGAAACCTTAATGAAGGGCTTGTTGGAGGGATACGGTATATGTGGTCAATAAGAACCACAATTTCTTAAATTTCTTTAAAATAAAAATTCATAGTAGCATTAGTTAATTATGAGATTTAAAGATAGTTGAATGGTATGAGTGTAATTGTAAAAATTTTTGCAGTTAATGTAAAGAACAGTCACTTGAACATTTGGAAAAACTCTTACCTCTTTTTAAGATATTTCCATAAAATAAACAGCAAAAAATTAGATAGATGTCTTCCACTAAATTGTGGGAAGCCCAAATGCACATTTGAAAATCTTTAGGTTGGTAATTTAGTTTTTTAAATTTAAAAATGATATCAAAATCTGTAATCACTGAATAATAAAAGTAAACAAAACCTTGACTGTACAGCAAGATAGCTGACCAACGAGAAATCAAAAGAGTAAAAAATTTTAAGTATAAAATATGAGCAACTAGAGCTGCTATGACAACATGTTTAAATAGTAGGTGCCTTATTATAAAAGCAGTGTTGGAGCTGTATTAAAATAACAGTACTATCTATTTATTATTTGTATGACTATATACTTTTTGTTTAAATAAATGTGGTGTTACAAATCTCAGTTTGTTTCTTACCTAACTTTGTAAATGCTCATAGACAAGAAAAATATAGAAAGGGATGCTTTGTTGAATTGACAGGAAAGAAAATACACGTATTTAACATATACATTTTGATAAATTTTTATATGTGCATGTGAAACAAATACAATAAAAATAGTGAACATAGCCATCACTGCAGCCCCCCACTCCAAGTTTTTTCATGCTCATGTAATCCTTCACTCTTACCCTGCACTGACCACTTTTTGGCATCTGCCAACAACTTCTATTTGGCTTTCTGTCATATAGGCTAGTTTGCATTTCTTATAAGTTTATATAAATGGAATCATATACAACTATTTTATCTGACTTCTTTCACTCAGCATAATTACTTTGAGGTTCATCCATGTTGTTTCATATGCCAAAGTTCATCATTTTTATTACTGAGTAATACTGTGTAGATATACTATAATTTGTTTACTCATTCACATGTTGATGGACATTTGGATTATTTCAAGGTTTTGGCTGTTAACGATAAAGCTTCTAGAGAATTTGTATATAAGTCTTTGTACAGACATATACTTTTATTTCTTTTGAGTGGAGTCCTAATAGTGGAGTGGCTGGATCACATGGTACATGTGAGATTACCTCAGCTTGATGTGTCCCTCTGTAGTCATGTTAAAAGGGCCAGGCTTTCAAAGCTTGGAAATAGGAGCTGATACAATTGAATTCCTTAATACCAACAAAAAGATTTAAGAAAGATCTTTTTTAAGACATATCACTTAAATTACCATTTCCAATATCAACAAACATTAANTGGCTGGATCACATGGTACATGTGAGATTACCTCAGCTTGATGTGTCCCTCTGTAGTCATGTTAAAAGGGCCAGGCTTTCAAAGCTTGGAAATAGGAGCTGATACAATTGAATTCCTTAATACCAACAAAAAGATTTAAGAAAGATCTTTTTTAAGACATATCACTTAAATTACCATTTCCAATATCAGCAAACATTAAAGTACTGCTATGGCCTGAATTTTTTTCTATCAAAACTCATATGCAAAAGTCTCAACCCCCAGTGTGAGTATATTTGAAGATAGGGCCTTAATGGAAGTCCNCTTCATGTCTTTATAGACTTGTCTACTATGGATATTTTATAAAAATGAGATTATGTGATATGTGGTCTTTTGTGACTAGCTTCTTTCATTGAAAACACAATGATTTCAAAGTCCATCCCTACTGTAGCAAGTATCAGTAATTGAGTCAATAAGTATTTTTGAGTGTAAATTATGTAACAGTAAGTCAAGAGGGGTATGACTTCAAACAGGGGAGACATAGTGCCTGTCCTCATAGAGCTTTTAGCTTAATGGGGAAAGGCTTCAAACAGTTATCACACTAATAACTATATAATCACAATTGCAATGAATATAGTATGGGTATCACAAGGATACCAAAGTAAACTGAAATGTCAAAGAAGGCCTTTTGGTTAAAGTCATATTTAAATTGAGGACTCAGCTATGAGAAAGAATTGGCCAAAAAAGAGGCATCAACACATGATTATTGAGCTCCCGCTATATATCAGGCCAACTACAAGGTCAGGAATCCAAGAGATAAAGACATGCTTATTGTCTTGAAGCAGCTTTTGACATAATGAGGCATGACAATAAATAATACACAATGGCAACATTGTGACAAATGCTGTAAGAGTGTAAACCCACTGCGATTAGGAGCTTAGAGGAGAGGCATCTGGCATGGTCAGGGGACTGAGGCTTGAATAAATCTTCATGTGGAAGTTGATGTATCAGCCGAGTTCTAATAAAGAAAAGGATCCATCCACTTGAAGAATGACCAGAAGGTTGTTCCAGGCAAAAAGAGCAAAGTCAGCAAGCCTTGAGATGACAAGAGAGCAAGCTGCTTTGAGAAAGTGAATTCTGTAGCAGAGCTTCTCGAAAGTGTCCTCATTAATTCAGGAATCTGTAATGGGCTCTAATCTTTTATCTGTTTTCTAACACCATAGATTTGGATTGTCTCCAATCATGAGCGATGTAGCTCCATACTTTGCCTGTGTTCCTTTTAGAGAAAGCATTTTAATGAAACCTACAGTATTCTAAGAATGTAACTACCCCATCACATGAGATTGTTCTGTACTGTTGCATGTTAAAATGAATCATTGTGTGTAGCACTTATTGCATATCTGGGAGATTACTCCGTAGATCCATATTTAGTTAGGCTTATTGAGTTTGGCTCATATTATTAACATTATTATGGAACTAATGATGGATGTATGTTTCATTTTCCATTGGCAGGGCATTCTAGTTATAATACTCATGTAATAGCTCAAGAGATATTTTCAATAAAAGTCCAATTTATAGTCACTAGTGGAAAAATAAAACACTCACTCCTCTGGCATAAAAATTTAAGTTTACTAAAGTGAGTTTAACTCAGTGACTGAAAGAATACTGTATTGAGTCATGTCAAGGTGAGTCATGTCAGCTAAATCTTTGAAGAAAAGGTTAGAGGGAGGAGAAAAGAACTCAAGTTTGGGACCAGGACCTATTGGTCAAGAATTCAACTTCCAGGTAATGCTCACTTCAGTTCAGTCCATTCTCTCAGTTGTGTCCAATTCTTTGCAACTCCATGGACTGCAGCATGCAAGGCTTCCCTGCCCATCACCAACTCTTGTAGCTTGCTCAAACTCATATCCATAGAGTTGATGGATCCAACCATGATGGCATCACGGCTGATGCCATCCAACCATCTCATCCTCTGTCTCCCCTTTCTCCTCCTGCCATCAATCTTTCCCAGCATTAGGGTCTTTTCTGATGAGTCAGTTCTTCGCATCAGGTGGCCAAAGTTTTGGAGTTTCAGCTTCAACATCAATCCTTCCAATGAATGTTCAGGACTAATTTCCTTTAGGATTGACTAGTTTGATCTCCTAACTGTCCAAGGGACTCTCAAGAGTATTCCCCAACACTGCAGTTCAAAATCATCAATTCTTTGGTGCTCAGTCTTCTTTATGGTCCACCTCTCACATCCATACATGACTACTGGAAAAACCATAGCTTTGACTGTATGGACCTTTGTCAGTAAAGTAATGTCTCTGTTTTTTTAATATGCTGTCTAGGTTTGTCAGGTAATGTTAATATCACAGAAAAGGATCTAATATATGGGATGGATAAGAAGACTCAAGAGTCTCAGATTGATATCAGGAATTTGTCAAGATAGTACTTGGATCGTAACTCTATTTCTGTGCTCTAATTCTAGAGTATAATATGGAGAGAGACTAATGGAGCAGATTTGAAAGACAACTATTAATGGTCAGTAGGTTGAATCCTCCTCATGGGAAATCTGTGTTTGCCTTTATGGTTCAGAATATATTGGCAGGAGTTGAGGAGCTATAGCTGCTGCTGCTTATTTGGGTGAGTTAAGATATCTGAGAAAAGCTTTTCATTCTATCATACTTTTCGTTCTATAATACTATGTGATTAGAGCATCCTCATAGTTCATCTGATATTTGGGGGAAATCTATAGATCTCTGGGCTGTAGTGGAAGGAGCAGTCTTCCACACCACTAGGAGAACTGTGTCTGCATTCATTCCAATAGTTCCTTTCAAATAGTTTTCTACTATTTGTGTTGGTGGTGGTGGTCTATTTGTTTTTTTATTGGGTGTTTCAGAGAACCTCAGAATAATGAGTAGTGTTTAGCAGCAGAATTACTGAAATGTATCTTCATGGATATAAATACACGATCTTACAAGATGTGTTTATCCAAAAAAAAATACTGAAAAAGCAGCTACTATGGAGCAGGCTCAGTTTTCAATGCAGGTAATGAGTAATGAAAGGCCTGAAGGAAATCAGTCCTGAATATTCATTGGAAGGACTGATGCTATAGCTGAAATTCCAATACTTTGGACAACTGATGGGAAGAATTGACTCATTGGAAAACACTCTGATGCTGGGAAAGATTGATGGGGTTGCAAAGAGTCGGATACGACTGGGCCACTGAACTGAATTGAATGAGCAATGAACAAGAAACACACTATTCCTACCTTCATGGAACTTAGGTTCTAACATTTCATTACTATCCAGATAAATCACAGGGTCAAGAAGGGGAACCTTGTCAAGGTGAGGCTCCTTTTTATGCCCTAATCCCTTGCTGTCTTCTACTTAGTGTTCAGATCAGGCAGAGGTTAGAGCATTTGCATTTAGGTGGCAAAAGCTGCAAAAAGAGTCTAAGAAGCTATGAAGGAACGTGACCAGGAGACCTACCTAAAGAGAAAAATTAGCCCTTGCAGGAAAGATAATCTAACTTCAGTTTATTTTATATACTTTATCTTAATTTTGTTATTCTTTAGCTTTTAAAAAGTATCATTTTAAATTATTTCCTTCTAGATTTTTAAAATTAATGTATTGACCGAGCAGCTTCACTTTCACTTTTCACTTTCATGCATTGGAGAAGGAAATGGCAACCCACTCCAGTGTTCTTGCCTGGAGAGTCCCAGGGACGGGGGAGCCTGGTGGGCTGCCATCTATGGGGTCGCACAGAGTTGGACACAACTGAAGCGACTTAGCAGCAGCAGCATTGACCTGCCTTCATCAAGTAGCTCAGTTGCTCCCTGTTCCTTGTCTCTGAATGAATGTGATGAATGTGAAGTCGCTCAGTCATGTCCAACTCTTTGCGACCCCATGGACTGTAGCCTATCAGGCTCCTCAGTCCATAGAATTTTCCAGGCAAGAGTATTGGAGTGGGTTGCCATTAATCTAACTTCAGTTTACTTTATATGCCTTATCTTAATTTTTTCATTCTTTAGCATTTTAAAAAAGTATCATTTTAAATTATTTATTTCCTTCTAGACTTTTAAAATTAACTTATTGACCTGCTTTCATTAAGTAGCTCAGTTGCTCTCTATTCCTTATCTCTAGGAATAGATAAAACAACTCAAAATTAAAAAGAGAATTTCTCTCTAAGCTGCATTTCAAAAGCTTAGGTCCTTTGGAAAAATAAAAGCCACACAATAAAGTTAGGAGAATTTGGAGACTGGAATGGAAGCAATTGAAGCTGAATCATCAATTTCTCCAGACTGATGGTTCCCCTGGAGAAATCCTGGGATGAGGAAAACTCTTCCTGATGTTTCTGTAGGATCAGAGAGTGATACCTAAGCCAATTTCTTGGGGTGTAGAACTCCTTGGGAAGATGCCAAGACCCTAGAGAAGAAATGCTTCTGGGCAGAGGTAGTTTTAGATAACATCACAGTTTCTTGAACCCTAGCATATTGTCAAAGCAGCAGAATAAAATGGTTACTTTAAACTCAATATGATGGAAGCATGGTGGAAAGAGCTACCAGAGCCTGAGGTGGCATGTGAGCAGCATCTATTGTCATCTCTGTAGCAGTTTGTGTGTTGAGCTCTCCAAGGACCAGGAGTGATGGCAGGTGCCTTAGTGGATTCATGTTTGGTCAAATTACCCTGACTCTGATGGTGCTCTCCCAACTCCCTAACACACACACACACACTCTTATATCTGTCCTCTATATGCTCCTTGTGGCAGAGTCACAACTCTAGGTGGATAAAGGTCCTTAAACAGAAGGGAGGAATATAGTTTGTGTCCTGAGTCTCCTTCTTGCTGTACTTGCTTTAATGTCTCACCATGTCTCCCTGAAACTGGAGACCAAGGAGGTTCTTGTGGACCAGCTTGAACCAGTGTGTTCTGGATTCTAGGGCAATAGTAGAAAGAGATACTCAGGAGAGAGTGATCTGAGGGGAAATTATGATGATCTTGGTTTAGGTCACTTTCCCTAAGTTTGGTGAATCTGACATTTAATCAAAAAGTTCGTGGTTTCTTATAAGGTATTACATTCTCGTTACTGTAATTCTATGGTCTTTGGATATTTGTTGTCACACCCGGCTGTGCTTTATTTTCTAGAGAGTCATCTTTGGTATCCTCCTCCTTTTAAAAGAAAGTAGCAACATACATAAGCATAAAAAAAGTCACAAAGTAAATTTAAACTACCTGTCTATATTCCATTTTTGTCTACTTTACCACATAATATAAACATATCCTTGCTATATTATAAGATATATAATTTTGGCTTTAGTGGGTGGAGCTCAAGTAACCTTCAAATTGTTACTTCTTACTTTTTTCTAACTTCCCAAGTCAGTGTCTCAGCATCTTGTTACTTATTTATTTGTAAGTAAATAAGACATTTTTTAAGCCAAGGATTTGATGTGGGCAAGTAGATGCTAGGGGAAGGCAATGGCACCCCACTCCAGTACTCTTGCCTGGAAAATCCCATGGACAGAGGAGCCTGGTAGGCTGCAGTCCATGGGGTCACTGAGTCGGATATGACTGAGCGACTTCACTTTCACTTTTCACTTTCCTGCATTGGAGAAGGAAATGGCAACCCACTCCAGTGTTCTTGCCTGGAGAATCCCAGGGAAGGGGGAGTCTGGTGGGCTGCCATCTATGGGGTCACACAGAGTCAGACACGACTGAAGCGACTTAGCAGCAGCAGCAGCAGATGATAGGAAGCAGGAAAATAGAGAAATCAGTTCTTTTAGCATAAATTGATACTATTAAGAATTATCTTTTAGGTTTCTTCCTAGAAAGATATGTTTCATAAAAATGTGGAGATAAAACTTCTCCACCCATATCTTACTATAATAATAATAATATCTATAAGCACTATCTCTTTCTTTGAATTTTTATTGTTCTCTCTTTTTGAATTATTAAGATCTGATAATGTTTAGTGAAGAACCAGTCTGAAAAGGCACTACTGGTTCTCATTTAAAAGGTGTAAGAAAAGAAAATGGAACACTGTTGTCAAAAGCATTAATAGATTGTTGAATGAAATGGAAGGTTAAATAAGAAATCTGTTGGATATAAGCTCTTTGAAAGTATAATTTTACTTTCACTTTTGAATTTTATATTTAAAAATGTCTTTGTGAATAACAAGATGTATATGGTGATAAAGTATTCTGAGGCCAAAGAAAAAAGAAATAACTCTTTTACATGTGATGTGGAGAGAGAGATGATGTTAGCTATCTGGATCCATTGGTGATATAAATCCATGTGGATTCATGGAGTTCTGCTTGAGAAGCAGGCGGGAACGCCAGCTGAGGAATGTTTCTCTCTGGGGCTGCTGGAGTGCATCTATTTCATTTCAGTAGATGAGGATATGAGCAGGCTGTATGTGAGAAGTGTGACTATCAAGTGATCAGAACAGATTTGATAAGGAAAGAACGTTTGTGGAGTCAGCTTGTCAATTTTATTAAAGGGATGTCTATGTGCCTTGTCCAGAGAAGGTGATGGCACCCCACTCCAGTACTCTTGCCTGGAAAATCCCATGGATGGAGGAGCCTGGTGGGCTGCAGTCCATGGGGTTGCTAAGAGTTGGACACCACTGAGTGACTTGACTTCCACTTTTCACTTTCATGTACTGGAGAAGGAAATGGCAACCCACTCCAGTGTTCTTGCCTGGAGAATCCCAGGGACGGAGGAACCTGGTGGGCTGCTGTCTATGGGGTTGCACAGAGTCGGACATGACTGAAGCGACTTAGCAGCAGCAGCAGCACCATGTGTCCTGTCAATGGGTTTATGTTTTCTTTCACTTTAAAGCATAGCAATGTCACCCTGAAGCATGCTCCACACTGCATAGTGCTTCTGGGGAGGCTATTGACACTGTTATAGAGAGGCTTTTCTGCCTCTGAACGGTTGCTTATCTTGTTCTTCATTTTACACCCTATGCCCCACACAGAGTTTCAGTAATAACATGGGTTTGGGGCCAGGCTGGTAAATGCCAGCTTCAGGATTTTCCTAGCAGGTATTAGAGGAACTCAAAATTTTCTCTCTCAAATTGGAAAGCAGTGTATAATGAATAAACAAAATAGTGCCTTTAAGAAATGTAGTGGTAATAAAGCCTGTCATTGAAGGGAAATTGTCCAATTCTGAAGTAAGGTAATAAAAAAAAACTGATGTGGCTAAATTTTTCTTAATTTACTGTGATAGAGTTGACCTTTGATGTCAACATTCAAAAGGTAAAAAAAAGTCTCTGTTTTACATAGACTGTTGATATTGGCTTAAACTTCAATTCTAGCTTACTGAGGCAATGTAAATTAAAAACAAGCAATGGAAATACCATTTTGTCTTGACTAGACCATCTAAATAAAGTGATAGTGCTAATAGGCACCTGCTTTAAGAACAGAGTGTGTCTGTATCTTCTGATTTCTACTCTTGCTCAAAACTGACATTCACATTCTATGCTGCCATTTGAATTTCTTGCTATTTAAAGTAATTATTATTTTTTTTTAATCAGGATGGATGTTACTGTTGAGTATCTGTAGCCCTATTTTGGCAAGGAAATCCGAGCCTGGCAGCCTTTTTCAACAATTTCCTATAATGCAGGAGGGCTTAATGCCCCTATTATAGAACTGATTCTATTATACTCCTCTCTCCAGAACTAATGGAGCTCTCGACTTATTCATGTTAAAGAAAATGATTAAATATGAAAAGCTTCCAGACTCTGCCTCTTGCCAGGATTAAAACTGCTCTGTCCTTTATACTGACCAGAAAAGTCACCCCTTAATTAAGTTTATTGTTATTTGTCACCTGCCAGGAAGTTGCATGCAAAGCACATAAAAGCACATCTGTTGGAAACAATTTTAGATCTGTCTTTAAAGTCTATATTTTTATTTTATTGTATATATATGTGTTAGTTAATAATGATGGCTAACATTTATTGAGGGCTTAAAACACGAGGATACTCTTTTAGTTATTCATATGAATTGAGTCAAGTAATTCTTATTGGAAAACCCTAAGAAATACGTGCTGTTTTGTCACCATTTTATGAATGGAGAAAATAAGGCTCAGAATTTAAGCCAGCAGTGGCACAGGGATTGAACTACTCACCATCTAAGCTCTTAATAACTGATATTCTTATCTATTTTTCCATTTAGCTAAAACATATGAAAGTCAAGTAAGCTAGTGAGTTGCTAATCAACTTATTCATTTAAAATGTATTGAGTGGTCATTTTTTGCAACATAATAATCATAGCAAAATATTACTGTAAGCTGGGTAAAATATAGTTTCTTAGCTAAGTGAACTTTTTATTTAGTGACAGATAGGAAAGCACAAAGCTAAATAAAATGTAAGGCTGTGTGTATTGTATTACAATGCAAATACAAATTCAATAGGAGGTTCAGAGGGATAAGTTTATCTTAATTATGGTGTCAGACAAACGTTTATGAATGAGCATGCCTTTAAAGATTTATGAAAGATTTGGACAAGTAGAGTTATAGAATTACAATTTCTGTGTAGAGGGTAAAGTATAAGCCAAAGAAAGGAAAGTCTCTGTGGTTTACTGTTTCTTTCTTTTTTTTTCAGTAAAGCTGGGGCATTATTTTGAGATGTTTATAGTGTGAAAAGCAGTATAGAATCATGTGGGGTTAGAGTGGATGTGGTCACAGAGATATCTACTATATGAAACTTTCACTATTGTAAAAACTGAAGCTGGAAGAAATATTATACACTTTTATTTATATAATCTCTTATTGTAGAAAGACTTGAAAGTTGCAAACAGAAATATTAACTTGGAAGGATAAATTGTATTCATGTTATGGATGAAACTGAATGTCCAATTTAGGAATTTAGATTTTAGTAGAGAACCAGTGAGGGCTTCCCTGGTGGCTCAGTGGTAAAGAATCTGCCTGCAATGCAGAAGCCACAGGAGATGGGGGTTCAATCTGGAGATGACAGCCCACACCAGTATTCTCGCCTGGAGAATCCCATGGACAGAGGAACCTGACGGGCTACAGTCCATGGGGCTGCAAAGAGTTGGACATGACTGAAGCAACTTAGCATGCATGCAGAGACCTAATGAAGTTTTTTGCTTTTTGTTTTGTTTGTTGGCTTGGCAGTATGTATTGATCTCTGGATGCAGACCAGAATTTAAACTGCACCTCTCACCTTTATTACTCAGTAACCCTGTGATTTGTAGCAAATTCACTAATCTCTCTCTCGATGATAATATTATTTCCCTCAAAGATTTACTCAAGGGTAGCTTAGATATTGCATATTTAGCTGGTATTGGCATAGAGTATATATGAATATATAAGCACATCATTGTCACATTTGAGTTTTATGTAAATGGCTTGATAAAATCTGTGTTATAGAAAAATAATCAATGACGATGTGGATCATATTTTTCAAGGATGGGAAAATTGGAAGCAAGATGGTAAATATTATAATGTCCCAGAAAAGAAGTATTAAACTGCATAATTAAGATTCTATAGCATTTGGTCACTGATTATATACGTGAGAGAGTCTAGAGAGAAAATATTGCTGATAACCCTGATCTTCAGAACCTGAATGAGTAAGAGAGAAAGGTGATGATATTGGTTGATGTAGGAAGCAAGGCTCAAGACAAAGCTTGAGAACGTTCATGATGAGTTTAATGTTGAGGTACAGTTTTGGGGAAGTCTCCTGAATGTAGGTGAACAACTGTAAGTATCAGGAAGGTAAGAGACAAATTTCCAGGAGTCATCCATGGAATTAAAAATTGAAACTATAGAAGGACATTGTATGAAGGACTGAAGTATTGAAAAATTGAGGGAAAAGAGAATGAGTAAGCTGAGCACTGAAGAATTGATGCTTTTGAACTGTGGTGTTGGAGAAGACTCTTGAGAGTCCCTTGGACTGCAAGGAGATCCAGCCAGTCCATTCTAAAGGAGATCAGTCCTGAGTGTACATTGGAAGGACTGACGCTGAAGCTGAAACTCCAATACTTTGGCCACCTGATTCGAAGAACTGACTCATTTGAAAAGAACCTGATGCTGGGAAAGATTGAGGGCAGGAGGAGAAGGGGACGACAGAGGATGAGATGGCTGAATGGCATCACCAACTCAATGGACATGAGTTTGAGTAAACTCCGGGAGTTGGCAATGGACAGGGCGACCTGGAATGCTGCAGTCCATGGGGTTACAAAGAGTCAAACACGACTGAGCAACTGAACTGAACTGAACTGAAAAGTGAGTAGTTGTCAAAAAGGTGGAAAGTCCATCAACTGAGTTTATGGCAAGGGAGTGAAGTCACCATTTCCATAAACAGTAACTGTTCAACAAGGTGCTACTTCAGAAAAGTAAAGGCAATTGTAAAGTGGTCACCGAACTTTTTATCAGTAACAGGATTTTTAAATACTGTGATTGAAGATAGTTTATCATAAGTTGAGGAATGATTAGAAGAATTGGAAGCAGAGTATGATCAGTAGTTTAGTAGAAAAGAAACTGGATTGAGGTCAAGTAGCATATTTTTATAAGGACAATTTTATTTTTATAGGGAATGACTGAACATTTATGAAGAAGTCTAATGAATAGACAAATTGAAGGTGTGTATGTAAAGACCATGGAGGCAGTTCCTATAGAACATGACATAGGTAGGATCAAGTAAAGTTTGAAGGACTTTGAAAATTAATAAGAAAATTTCTTGTCTTCTGAGATAAAATGGTTATATAATGAACAGTTATAGAAACACATTGAAGTTGATGGCAGATAAGCTGATGGAGTTCTTTTGGGATGGTTAATCTTTCATCAAAGGAGAAGGTGAGATCAAGCAGTGATATGAAGAGCCATATGTTCCATTCACAAGAGAGCAACTCTATGTAAGAAAACACAGATTGAACTAAGAAAATCTAGGTAAGTTATTTACAGTTACATTTGAGATAGCAGATAGCATTGTAATGCAGCCAGTTGGTTGCTTTATATCTATCTATTTATATCTTCATTGCTTTGGAGATTTGGATTAAAAGCTGGATAATATAAAATGTTTATTTTGGCTGAAAATTGTCATCGAAAATTAAACATACCAGGTACCAAGCAAAAGAGAAAAAGGTCTTGACCTCTAGGGAGAAGATTTGATATATTCAACCTGAAGCTCAGTCTTGATATAGATATGAATAGAAAATTTTAAGAATTGTAAATCACTGAGGAGTAGGAATAGTTCTGAAGCTAAATTGAAAGTTTAAAACAACATATGAAGTGGTGAATGTAGAATAGAGAATTCTCAGTACTTCAGATTTAGGCAAAGAAGCATTCTGAGCTGAGCTGAAACAAATTGGTCACGAAAATGACAATGTGTGTGCATATTTTCCATGAAGAAAAAGATATAAGAAGGACCAGCAGGAAAATTGCTTTTAGTTTAATAGAATTGTCAAATTCAAGGACACAAAGATTTAATTTTAGATTTTATTCTATTAATTTTATGGATTTAGCTCTTATATTCAAGTCTGTTATCTATTTTTTTAAATCTCAGTTTATTTATTTATTTATTTATTTATTTTACAATATTGTATTGGTTTTGTCATACATTGACTGTTATCTATTTTTAGTTAGCTTTTGAGTTGGTGTGAGGTAGGGGTCCAAATTTTCTTTTATATGTAGACATGCAGCTGTCCTAGCACAGTTTGTTGAAAAGTCAGTTGTTTCCCCAACATACTTTCCTTGATTGATATGCTTGTCAAATTCAATTGGGTGTAAATGCAATCTATATCTGAATTCATGCAAATTCATTGATGTATATGTACATCCTTATGTCAGTACCACAGTGTCTTGATTACTATAGCTTTCTCGTTAGTTGTGAAATTAGGAAACATGAATCCATCAACAATCCTTTGTTGTTTTCTTTTTAAGATTGTTTGGACTATTTTGGGTCTCTTGAATTTTCATGTGAGTTTTAGAATCATTTTGTCATTTCCTGCAAAAAAAGTCTTGTTATTTATTTTTAAATCGGTTTTCTATTCTCCAGTTCATTTATCTCTTCTCTAATCTTTACATTTTATTCTGCTTGCTTGAGTTTGGTTTGTTCTTCCTTTTCCAGTCTTTTAAGGTAGAAATTTAAGTTACTGATTTGAGATTTTTTAAAAAAATTTAGTATAGGCATTTATAAATATAAATTTGCCTCTATGTATACATTCCCAAGGCTTTTATATTTGTGTTAATCTCAAAGTATTTTATAATTTCCTATGTGATTTCCTCTTTGGTCCATTGAGCATTTAGGAATATGTTGTTTAATTTCAATTTAGTTTTCAATTTCTAATTAATTATGTTACTTATTTCTAAAATCATTTCATGTGGTCAGAGAACATACTTTGTATTAATCTAGCCTTTCAAATTCATCAAGGCTTATTTTAAAGACTAGTATCTGTTATATATATATTCTGATCTTGTTCCAAGGTTGGTTCAAAATATAAAAATAAGTCAATATGATTCATTATATTAAGAGAAAAGAACAAAAAGTATATAATCATTTCAGTTGAAAAGCACTTGAAAGAATCCCACACATTTCAATATAAAAACCCTAGAAAAAACTAGAAATAGAAGGGCCCTTGTTTAATTTGATAAAGTTTACTAAAAACCCCATAACTGGCATACTTATTGTTGACTGGATTCTTTACTACAGAGACCACAAATAAGACAGGAATGTCTGCTCTCTCAACTTAATTGTACTGGATTTCTATACAGAGTAATTAAGAGAGAAAGCAAATTAAAAGTATACAAAATGAAAAGAAAGAAGTAAAGCTCTTTATTTGAAGAAGATATATCTTTAACAGGGAAAATCTATGAGACCTAGTAAGATAATTGATCAAGGTTTCAAAATCAATATACAAGAATCAATTGTATTCTATACACTTTAATGAACAATCTGAAAATGAAATTCCTAAAACTATTCCATTTATCGGAGAAGGCACTGGCACCCCACTCCAGTACTCTTGCCTGGAAAATCCAGTGGATGGAGGAGCCTGGTGGGCTGCCATCCATGGGGTCACTAAGAGTCGGACACAACTGAGCGACTTCACTTTCCACTATTCCATTTACACTAGCAGCAAAAAGAATAAAATACTTAGGACTACATTTAATAAAGTAAGTATAAAACATTATGAAAATTAGAGAACATTGTTGATAGACATTTAAATATGATCTAAAAATAAAGGGAAAATTCACATATTCATGGATTTAAAGACTAATATTATTAAGATGGTACTACTCCCCACACTGACCTGCAGAGTCAATACAATCCAAAAGAGAATCCTTCAAAATAATTGTCTAATCATTTGCCATCTCCTCTCCATGTTCTGTCATTCTTTCTCTCTCTCTCTTTTGTGAACATACCTTTAATCATTTCTGCCCCATTTTTTAACTTTCAAGCCCAACATCTAAGATATGATTTGAAGGAATATAGTCTGCCAGATGAACTAAGTGTGGAAAGTGTTCACTTTTAAAAAATACTTACTCTCTGATTCTGTTTTGTTTTAAACAGCTCATACATTTCATATTCTAAATAATTCACCCATTGAAAGCATACAAATCAATGGTTTTGAATATATTCACATAGTTGTGCAGTCATCACTACAATCTAATTTTATGTTTTATCTCTCAAAAGAAACCTTGTACACATTTTCATTCACTCTGTGTTCTCCATTCTAAACCCACTCAAAGCAAGCACTAATTTATTTCTGTCTGTACACAGTTGCCTTTTCTGGATATTTTATATAAATGTAATTGTACAATTTGTGGTCTCTGTGACTGTATTTTTTTTGCTAGGCATAATGTTTCCTGATTTTATCCATGTTCTGGCATTTATTTGTATTCCATTCCATTGTAGTACTCAATAATTTTTAACTGCATGGGTATACCACATTTTGTTGATTCATTGATTAGAAGATAGACATTTTGTTGATTCCACTTTTTGGTGATTCTGAAATTACTTTCTGTTTTTATACCCTCTGTGAAATTAAAAAAAAAATGTGATTAACTATGAGGAAGTTCACTATAAGGGGTTAAAGGCTTGAGGACAAAAGGGAAAATATAAATTATTTAGGGGAGTGAAAGACTGAATAGCCTGAGGAACTGTTGCAGAATTGAGTGACTCGCTAGGCTCACTTGGTTTTAGTGATCAGGAATTTAAAGTGAGACTGATTTTGTCTCTTCTGTCTGACTTCAGCCACTCAAGGGCTTGAGAAAAAAGTGGATGAAAAATTGATTAGAACCAAGGTTGGGGATTTTACAGACATGTTCAGTGGAGAGAGAGGAAAATGAGAGTTGAGTGTGAATGCAGGGTGTTAGTGTGGTGGCAGAATTGAAAGTTATCCTGGGAAAGAAAGAACAATAACAGCAGGATGGAGAGAGCCAGGAAGCATAAACTGAAAAGGTGAGAGGTGGTGGATGAAGAGGGTGAGGCTTGATATTTGGATAACAGAGAGTGTGCTGCAAGTGGTAATGCCAACTTCAAGGCAGTTCAACCATGGGAATCAGTGCTGGAGGTTGGGTGAAGGCAAAGGTCATTGTAGGAGAGGAGTTCAGTGAATCAACAGGCTGAGGTACTGAATGAGCATCTATCTTGATATTAAAAGTATCAGTATTTATGAAGCNATCGGAGAAGGCACTGGCACCCCACTCCAGTACTCTTGCCTGGAAAATCCAGTGGATGGAGGAGCCTGGTGGGCTGCCATCCATGGGGTCACTAAGAGTCGGACACAACTGAGCGACTTCACTTTCCACTATTCCATTTACACTAGCAGCAAAAAGAATAAAATACTTAGGACTACATTTAATAAAGTAAGTATAAAACATTATGAAAATTAGAGAACATTGTTGATAGACATTTAAATATGATCTAAAAATAAAGGGAAAATTCACATATTCATGGATTTAAAGACTAATATTATTAAGATGGTACTACTCCCCACACTGACCTGCAGAGTCAATACAATCCAAAAGAGAATCCTTCAAAATAATTGTCTAATCATTTGCCATCTCCTCTCCATGTTCTGTCATTCTTTCTCTCTCTCTCTTTTGTGAACATACCTTTAATCATTTCTGCCCCATTTTTTAACTTTCAAGCCCAACATCTAAGATATGATTTGAAGGAATATAGTCTGCCAGATGAACTAAGTGTGGAAAGTGTTCACTTTTAAAAAATACTTACTCTCTGATTCTGTTTTGTTTTAAACAGCTCATACATTTCATATTCTAAATAATTCACCCATTGAAAGCATACAAATCAATGGTTTTGAATATATTCACATAGTTGTGCAGTCATCACTACAATCTAATTTTATGTTTTATCTCTCAAAAGAAACCTTGTACACATTTTCATTCACTCTGTGTTCTCCATTCTAAACCCACTCAAAGCAAGCACTAATTTATTTCTGTCTGTACACAGTTGCCTTTTCTGGATATTTTATATAAATGTAATTGTACAATTTGTGGTCTCTGTGACTGTATTTTTTTTGCTAGGCATAATGTTTCCTGATTTTATCCATGTTCTGGCATTTATTTGTATTCCATTCCATTGTAGTACTCAATAATTTTTAACTGCATGGGTATACCACATTTTGTTGATTCATTGATTAGAAGATAGACATTTTGTTGATTCCACTTTTTGGTGATTCTGAAATTACTTTCTGTTTTTATACCCTCTGTGAAATTAAAAAAAAAATGTGATTAACTATGAGGAAGTTCACTATAAGGGGTTAAAGGCTTGAGGACAAAAGGGAAAATATAAATTATTTAGGGGAGTGAAAGACTGAATAGCCTGAGGAACTGTTGCAGAATTGAGTGACTCGCTAGGCTCACTTGGTTTTAGTGATCAGGAATTTAAAGTGAGACTGATTTTGTCTCTTCTGTCTGACTTCAGCCACTCAAGGGCTTGAGAAAAAAGTGGATGAAAAATTGATTAGAACCAAGGTTGGGGATTTTACAGACATGTTCAGTGGAGAGAGAGGAAAATGAGAGTTGAGTGTGAATGCAGGGTGTTAGTGTGGTGGCAGAATTGAAAGTTATCCTGGGAAAGAAAGAACAATAACAGCAGGATGGAGAGAGCCAGGAAGCATGAACTGAAAAGGTGAGAGGTGGTGGATGAAGAGGGTGAGGCTTGATATTTGGATAACAGAGAGTGTGCTGCAAGTGGTAATGCCAACTTCAAGGCAGTTCAACCATGGGAATCAGTGCTGGAGGTTGGGTGAAGGCAAAGGTCATTGTAGGAGAGGAGTTCAGTGAATCAACAGGCTGAGGTACTGAATGAGCATCTATCTTGATATTAAAAGTATCAGTATTTATGAAGCTTTTAGAGAGGGGTGGGGATAGGTTCAGTGATCCACGGACTATATCTTCAAAGATTTAGGTGATGGATTTCTTTAGAGACCTAGAAAAAGGAATGGGTTTTTAAGGAGGTATGAAGAACAATGATAAATATGCACACCTGAAAGAACTGCATGGAGAGAAATATCCTCAGGAGCAGCCTTGCTTGGGTTCACAGAATAAGTTGAAGATATTTAAGATTTTTAATTTGACTGGTCCAGAGGGCACAGTGACTCAGTGCGGGAGTTGGAGGGTGAAGTATGAGATTGGGTTAATTCAGGCTTCATAAACAATGTCAGTCAGTTCAGTTCAGTTGCTCAGTTGTGTCTAGCTCTTTGTGACCCCATGAACTGCAGTACGCCAGGCCTCCCTGTCCATCACCAACTCCCAGAGCTTACTCAAACTCATGTCCATTGAGTCGGTGATGCCATCCAACCATCTCATCCTCTGTCATCCCCTTCTGCTCCCGCCTTCAATCTTTCCCAGCATCAGGGTCTTTCTCAGTGAACAATAAACAATGTAGGCAAGATAATCACGTGATGAGAGAGAACCAGCTGCTACTGCTCAGACACTTAGTTGTGTCTGACTCTTTGTGGCCTCATGGACTCTAGCTCACCAGGCTCCTCTGTCCATGGGATTCTCCAGCAAGAATACTGGAATGGATTGCCATGCCCTCCTCCAGGGGATCTTCCCAACCCAGGGATCTAACCTGAGCCTGCTGCATTGGCCAGCAGGTTCTTTACCACTAGTACTACCTGGGAAGCCCCAGGTAACCTGGGGATCCTATGGGGATCACCTATTTTCTATGGTGACTGACATAAAAAGGGACAAGGGTCTTGGTGGGATTATTTCTGATGGTCTCTGAGACAGATTTGAATGCTGATACTATAACTGTTGAGGAAGGGAGGAGGGCTGCAGGAGCACATAAAGTTCTGTTTTCATCCCTTGGCATCTTTCAAAGGCAGCTTTAAGAACCCAAAAAGGGTCACAACATACAGAACTCTGTGAGAGCTCCATTACCTTTGATGCTATTGAGGCTTAAATTTTATTTTAAGAAAGGAAAGGAAGTCATGAGGAAAACTATTCTGTACATCATTCTGAACATCAATGAAAAGATGCTTGGTGAAATGCAAGTGGCTGAAATGTTAGCAAATGTGCTCAAACAATATTTGAGGTTAAAATATGAAAGAAAATTAAATATAAGGCTCAATCAAATATGGATCATAGACCTTAGAAAGAATAATTAGAAATGCTCAGTGGTCTCACAAATCAATAAGAATAATAGCAACACTGCAGTATAAATAAAAATAATCATTAAATATCAGAAACAAAAAAGTCAATAAAAAATAAGAAAAATAAAAATATTGAACACAACTGCTACTCACAGAATTACATAATAAAATGCAATGACATGCTTCCTTTAACATATTGCAGGTTCAGTTCAGTTCTGTCACTTGATCGTGTCTGGCTCTTCGTGACCCCATGGACTGCAGCATGCCAGGCTTCCCTGTCTATCACCAACTCCCTATCCAACACCAATATATTGCAAATTTGCAAAATAAATTATATTTGATAGATTATTCTATAAGTATATTAATGTTTTATGAACATATTCATTCATATATATATATTAAAGTTTTTGTATATTTGTATGAATATGTTCACTAGCAGGGAGAAAAGTGATATCTCTCATGTGTTTCTGAGGAGAGTGGGGAGTTAATATGTAAAATGTTTAGAGCAATAGATTTTATGTACTAAGAGTATTTAAAATGCTTATATACTTTGACCCCTTAAGTCCACTTTTGAAATATATCTTAGGGAAATATCAGATGTATACTCAAAGATTTATTTTTATGCATACTAATTGCAACATCATAAAAGTAAAATATTGGAACTACTCTAAATATCCAAATAACGAGTGAAAAACTGTGCAGTATTTAAACCTCAATGTCTATTAATGGCTATTGGACAATACTGGCAGTGTTTTAAATAAATTTTATGATATAATATTGGATGCACATGAAAGGAAAAAATCTTTATTACAAAAGAATCTGACATGAGTGAGCGACTGAACAACAACAATATATCTATAAACATATTATGCCTTAGGCCTTTGAAAATCATAGCGAATTCAGTCCAAGGAACTAATATATCTCTGAGCTTATATGGAATGCTTCTACATAAGGAAGCCATGTTTTGAAGCCATCCATCCCATGGCTTCAATCCCATGGTTGGATGGCATCACTGGCTCAGTGGACATAAATTTGAGCAAACTCATGGAGATAATGAAGGACAGTGAAGCCAGATGTGCTGCAGTTCATGGGGGATCAAAAAGAATCAGACAGGACTTAGCCACTGAGGAAGAACAACATAATTCGATGCATAATTAAAAGAACATGCATGAGCCACCTAACAGCTTCAGCACTGGAACATTTTCAAATATCTCTGAAGTTATCTATAGGACTCTTGCCTATCCTGCCAATACCTAAAAGCTTACCCCTAATTTCATGATCATAAATACACCCTTTATATTGAAGAGTAACAAACGTACAAAAAATACCCGTCATAATATATAGATAATGAATATTGTAATTGAACATAATTGAGTAACCAGCATCCAGATTACTAAACACAGAAATACAAGATAAGCCCTGCTTGTGCTGCTTTCCTCAAAGGAAAATTACTCTGACTTCTCCTACTATAATTAGTTATGCCTGACTTTGAACAATACATAAATGAACTCACATAGTATGCATTTGTGTGTGTGTCTGGATCTTTCTAAGCTTTGTGTGTGTTGACATCTCATTTCCAAATTGGAAGAGCAAAGTATTCTGATGATCTTGCTGCTTTATATAAAAACAAAAACACTGACAAAATCTCTCAAAATCAGTATTTTCATAAATCTGGAAATTAACTAAAGACTTGCAACAATTTCAGGAATGCTTTTACTAAAAGATAAACAGTAGAATCTCAGTAAGAAACCGGAGTCTTGTTGCTTTTTCGTTCAGTTGCTCAGCTGTGTCCAACTCTTTGCGACCCCATGGACTGCAGCATGCCAGGCTTCCCTGTATATCACCAACTCCTGGAGCTTACTCAAACTCATGTCTGTTGAATTGGTGATGCCATCCAACTATCTCATCCTTTGCTGTCCCCTTCTCCTCCCACCTTCAATCTTTCCCAGAATCAGGGTCTTTCCTAATGGGCTAGCTCTTCGCATCAGGTGGCCAAAGTATTGGAGCGTCAGCTTCAGCATCAGTCCTTCCAATGAATATTCAGGACTGATTTCCTTTAGGATTGACCAGTTGGATCTCCTTGTAGTCCAAGGGACTCTCAAGAGTCTTCTCCAACACCACAGTTCAAAAGCATCACTTCTTCAGTGCTGATCTTTCTTTATGGTCCAACTCTCACATCCGCTCATGACTACTGGAAGAACCATAGAAGGACTTTTGTTGGCAATCTCTCTGCTTTTTAATATGCTGTCTAGGTTGATCATAGCTTTTCTTCACCATCTGTAGTGATTTTGGAGCCCCCCAAAATAAAGTCTGACACTGTTTCCATTGTTTCCCATCTATTTGCCATGAAGTGATGGGACCAGATGGGATGATCTTAGTTTTCTGAATATTGAATATTAAACCAACTTTTTTACTCTCCTCTTTCACTTTCATGAAGAGGCTCTTTAGTTATTCTTTGCTTTCTGCCATAAGGGTGGTGTCATCTGTCTATCCGAGATTATTGATATTTCTCCTAGCAATCTTGATTTCAGTTTGTGCTTCATCCAGTCCAGCATTTCATGTGACATACTCTGTATGTACGTTAAATAAGCAGGGTGACAATATACAGTCTTGACTTACTCCTTTCCCGATTTGTAACCAGTCTGTTGTTCCTTGTACAGCTCTAAGTGTTGCTTCTTGACATGAATATAGATTTCTCAGGAGACAGATCAGGTGGTCTGGCTCATCTCTTTAAGAATTTTTCAGTTTGTTATGATCTACACAGTCAAAAGCTTTTTAACTTACCCTAATAATATCCCCTTCTCCCAGCTCAATAATAGTCTTGAAAAGCAATTATATTAGATGTGAAAACCGGCAACTTAGCACAAGGTGGAATAATGAGTTTGGTGCACCTCAAAACCCCTTTCTTACAAATCTGCTGTGATTTGACCATTTTGGAAAAGCTCCATTCTTGTATCATTTGACCTGACTTGGAGTTCTTTTCATGTGAGCTGCCCAGAGGGCATTTAAAAAAAAAAAAAAAAAAAACAAATGTGTATCATTGCAGCTGCTAATTGAAACACTTAAAAGAGAAAACTTAAATAAGATATCCTTTAGAGCTTTAAGGAGCTTTAATATATTCCTGGGAATCTACAAGGCCACACACATATTCACAACTAAGAGCATGTGCAGGGATATGCACACGTTGAGAAAAAAACCTGAGAAGACCCCAGGCTCTCACCTTTGGTTGACTTGAGGCTTTGTACAAGCAGGAAGTAAAGGCTAAGGCGGAGTTGTAAACTGACTACTTGAACACTGAAAACAGGTACCATCATATACTAAATATGTAATAAATCCAGCAAGGGTATGGACACAAAATAAGTAATCAAATATCAATTATATTTCTGTACACTAGCAATGAACAATCAAATTAGAAAATACTTCCATTTAAAGAGCACCAAACCCCAAAATTCTTACAGAACAAATTTAACACAAAGCATGCACTTAAAACTGCAGAATATCATTGAAAGAAATTATGCTGCTATAGATCTGCATAAATTTTTGAACATCCTATAGTCATGGATCTGAAGAATTAAAACTGTTTATATGGACATATTCCCAAAATTGATCTATGGGTCAATGCAATTCATTGTTAAATGCATTATTCCTGGCTAACTTCATGTTTGCATGCTAAGTTGCTTTAGTCCTGTCCGACTCTTTGCAATCCTATGGACTGTAGCCTGCCAGGCTTCTCTGTCCATGAGGATTCTCCAGGCAAGAATACTGAATTGGGTTGCCATGCCCTCCCCCAGTGAATCTTCCTGACCCTGGGACTGAACCTGCATCTTTTATGCTTCCTGCATTGGCAGGCGTGTTCTTTACCAGTACCACCTGGGAAGGCTGGCTAACTTCATATCTATCACTAAAAGAAAAAAGTAGTAATAATACTGTTTACAATACCATGGTTTTAGAATTCTGTTTGCACAGAAACAGTATGTATCTTCTTGCCTCTGTAGTTCCTGAAGACCATTTATTTAATGCTGGTTGCATCATTACACATGGTACTGCATCTTCCCTTGTGCAGCCCATGAATATTGGTTTCTAATGACTCAAAAGACACAGAGACAAGTATTATCCAGAGTGTAAAGGAAAATATAAACAATAATCCATTTTCTGGTCATGTTAAATTTGTGATTTCAAATATAAAATAACACATCTCCAACTACATCTTCTCTTGACTACTTTAGGCAGTAATCACTACATTCCTAAGAGGTGATCTTATTCAGTGTTGCCCATACCCTTGCCTTCAGTGGAAAACACTGCCACCAGTGGAGAAGAGAGAGAAGAACTCAGTGTTCAAAGCAAGGAGAATGATTCCATTCTGCAAGGAATAGTCATCCTTCATCCAGCATGAAGTCTGACTCAGAAGAACACAACCTTACAACATTGATTGGAGACCAGAAGACATTAATCAAGAAGCCCTCATGGCATTGTGGAGTAAATGTCTCATCACCTTTAGAAGAATTATGTGCAGTCACTCCCATAGATTACCTGGAACATGTTTCAAAATTTGTGAAGAGAGTTGATGACCTCCTTGGATGCTGATGAGGGGAGTCCCAAGAGTAAATATTGGATGCTGGCATCCATGCTGTCCTTAGTGCTATATAAAGTGGAGGTCCAACACAGAGGGGTGAGGATCCATGCAGGGATCTCCCCACAGGACCCATGTCCAAGGGCTGACAGCAGACCATTATAGTCCAGAGCTCTGAGTTTGTCTGGCATGCTGACTAGGATAAAAGCTGTCCTACACCAATGTGTCAGAACCATGTTGGTGGAACATCTAGTCAACCCCACAGTCTGGTATAGGCTCTAAGAATACCCTGAAGTGAAGAAGCAGAGATTACAGCCCACACAGCTCCTGGTATTCACACAGGGCACCACCTGAAAAGCACTATTAGCTTCGGCAGGTCCAGCTTCTGGAATGGGACTTAAAATTTTTTGAAGTTGATGCTTCCAGTGAAAGGGACACATATGGCACCAGGTCTAGGCTCTAGATTAGCTGCCCAGAGAACACTGCTGCTCTGGCTAGTCCTAGGCACAGCAGGGTGACTTAGAATATTTTCTGGAAGGCATTCCAAAATGTAGGGCCACCTGAAACGTGGGGGCTGAGAGAAGGAAACTCTCTAGAGCAGTTCTAAGAATAGATTGGCAGAGATATCTACTAGTTCACCAAAATCAATTTCTTTCTAGGCAAACAGCAAGATTGTATTTCCCAGGCTTCCTTAAACTTAGATATGACCAGGTGAGTTCTAGCTAGTGAAATGTAGACAGAAGTGATATGTGCCACTTTCTGACCTGACCCATAAAAACTTGCTCCATGACCTTCTGTTCTCTTTTCCTTTGTTTATTGGATGTTTGTGAGTATTCAGAGTGAGCTTGGGTCCTGTGTATTGAAAATGACATAGGTTAATCTGGCTGCCTGAATCAGAAGTGAAGCAGAACTCTGCAATTCCTACCTCAAACTCAACTTTGAGCAAGAAATACACTTCTATCACATGAGACAGCTGAGATGTCAGATGTCAGAGTCTAGCTATTATAGCAACTAAACTAATAGAGTAATGTTTTAAAACTGTGTATATTTATGTCAGAATTCTCATTATTAAACTAAAGCATGTGAAATTATTTAGAAAGGTGCATTATTAGTACTTTAGGCTCACTGCATAAGCATTTTGCCCTAAAATTAGAAGTAGATAGTAATATTACTAATGTCACATGGAAGGAAAATACATCATTTATTTCTAAAAGAACTACATAATATAAGAACATAATTTATCTTAGGTTTAGCAAAACTATTGACCACGTGTCATAAATCTCTTNTAGTACTTTAGGCTCACTGCATAAGCATTTTGCCCTAAAATTAGAAGTAGATAGTAATATTACTAATGTCACATGGAAGGAAAATACATCATTTATTTCTAAAAGAACTACATAATATAAGAACATAATTTATCTTAGGTTTAGCAAAACTATTGACCACGTGTCATAAATCTCTTTTAGCTATAATAGTTGTTAATAAAAAGGTAATTGTCATCAGCTATGTTCATTGGAAAAGACTCTGATGCTAGGAGGGATTGGGGGCAGGAGGAGAAGGGGATGACAAAGGATGAGANAAGGGGATGACTGAGGATGAGATGGCTGGATGGCATCACTGACTTGATGGGCCTGAGTCTGGGTGAACTCCAGGAGTTGGTGATGGACAAGGAGGCCTGACGTGCTGCGATTCATGGGGTCGCGAAGAGTCGGACACGACTGAGCGACTGAACTGAACTGAACCTAAGTGTTATAGATATGGCTTATTTTAAGGAGCAAAATCAAGGACATTCCTGAAAGATGTAGCCTGGGTTCAATATTTAAAACTTGCCAGATAGGTCACCAAAATGATAACATAGCTGCTTCTTAAAAAGAATTTCTCAGATAAAGAATAGAACTGTAGATAGCTCTGGTACCCTTCAAATAGTAACTCTTAATGGAGGGGTTTTGGCAATCTGGGGGTGTATTTACTAATATATTTTTAAATTGTCCCAAGGCTTCTTGTATGTTCAGCATTACTGGCCAGCAATGCCAGATACATTACAATGCACAAGGTAGGTCAAACCTTCAAGGCATTGTCCTATATCATTTATGAGCTTTAAATGTCCTCCTGATTAAGTTTATAATCATCTGAGCTTAAAACCTAATTTCACATAGCATTAATCCTAAAATATTTCTGCGGGGTATTATTTTTTTCCAGGTGTATAACTATGTGGAAAGATTGTTCTTTGGTTTGTATTCAGAACTTTACCAGAGGCTGTTTACAATTTCAAAAAATTATGTCACTGGTGGCTTCACTATTTGTTCCTGTATCAACTATTAGCTGGCATTTGAAATAAGTGCATTTATGGAAATACATATATAGATCGCAGATCTCTTTTCTGTTGTGTCTGCTATTGTAGTCTTGTGAAAGTATCTAAATAATGAAGTACACATTATTTTATTATATATCAACTTAAAATGTCTCATATTACACTTAGGATATTAATTTTTTGAAATTATTTTTTGTAGATAGGTTAATTTTCTACTAACCTTTCTAGCGATAGTAAAGACAGTATTATATATAATATTTACTATATAAAGAAGAAGCTCCTTTGGATAGGAAATGGCAACCCAGTCCAGTATTCTTGCCTGAAAAATTCCATGGACAGAAAAAACTGGTGGGCTACAGTCCATGGGATTGCACAGTCAAACACACATTGAGTGCACATGCACACACATGTAAAAAGAGGCACTGAATCACAGAGAGTCAAAACCTCGGATGGAAATGTCTATATTTCACCTATAAAAAGATTTGGTATCCTCTAGAATTTAGAATTGTAGTGAACTTAATGGATTGTGATGTGATCATAAGGAATCTGGAATACAGACCATTGAAGGAAAATGTCAGATTCTGAGGAAATTAATTGAATACATATAATATGCCAAGATTATACTTATCTAATATTCTTCATTTAAATCTTTTTTTTTTTTTTTTTGGCTGTGCCAGGTGGTATGTGAAATCTTAGTTCCCTGGCCAGTGATTGAACCTGCATCCTCCAGTAGTGGAATGGTATCCTAATCACTGGACAGCCAAGGGAATCACCTATATTACTTAAAAAAAAAGTTGGACTTCCCTGGTGGTTCAGTGGTTAAGACTCTGTGCTTCCAATGCAGGGGCCACTGGTTTGATCCCTGGTTAGGGAAGTTCCACATGCTATGCGGTGTTGGGGGAAAAAAAAGAAAACAAAACTTCTGAGGGATCTCCTCAAAATAAAAGTTCACAATAACCTGTTTAGGTAAACAGGATTTTCATATTTAAAATTGGGGAAACAAACTCAGAGCATTTAAGTAATTTGTCCAAAAGCAAAAGCTATCATGATTTCTTGTTTGTTTGTTTTATAGCTATTGTGTTTTAAATAGAAGATTCAGACAAAAATCTATTTGGCTTCGAAGCCCACATTCTTAACTGTTGTGCAAGAGAAGATTCATAGGAGCTGCCTCCAGTTAATTGGAAGGGCTGATGTTAGAAAGGGATAGATTTCACCTGGGCCATTCCAGCGGCTATAAAGCTCAAAATAGAGAAATTAAACAGAACTAGATTTTAGCTCAATTTAAATAAATTTTATCAAAAATGATTATCTTTTAAAAGAACAGACTGCCCCAAGAAGTACTGACCAGAAAGGTTAACATCAAACAATAAAAACTAGTATCAATGATCTTGTGTCAGAATTCTTGTAGAAAGATTTTCTGCATCTTGGTAAGATAGTTGGTCTAGAGTTTTAACTCACTGTTGACTCTGCTCTTCTGAATCACTTAGTTCGACCTTCTATATATAACTTCCTTCTACACCACCTTGACACATGCTTATGGAACCACTAAGAGCCTACTCTCTCATACATATTGTCTACACTTAATTCATGGAAATCTCTAATATTCCATTTATCCTTGAACATGACCTTAAATTATTTTTGGAGCAGTGTGGAAGGGAAACATGTTTTCCCAAATAGTTCGTGCCATCATAGGATAGCACAAAAGATCAGAAAGATTTTTCTTACTCTGATCTTTTGATTCCTGTTTGTTGGATCTTGAAATATTTGGAGGTGAGTCATGTTTTCAGATAGCCTTTGATGATGAACCATTACCCATTTGATCTGGCCTCCTATTTGTTGGCTAGTTCTCTCTGGAAGATATTTTCACTTCTAAAAAACTTCTTTTATGGCATGGACACCAGAGTAGAACACAATTGTACATATCATGTTTGTACAAGGTTCAAGGAGCTTATTAGCACAGGTCAGCATCTTGGCCCCTCTTTTAGGAAATCTATAGAACCTATGGGTTTTAAAACTCTGATGTATAAGGGGGAAAGCTATTTACCAAACCAAATACACATGGTATAACTAAAGACCTCCTAATGGTCACTCTCATGATGGATTACTATCCAACACAGCTACGAAAGTAGAGAGATTTTTTTTCCCCAGGTACATCAGAACATGAACTTAAAAGGGTTAGAGCTTTTTCAACTTCATGAGGGTAACATTGAATCATACCTTGTAGCTATAGTGGTAAAAGGAAATAAAAGAAAGGATTTTTTTTTGACAAAAGAGTCAGTAGTAGATTGTCACTGAGTTGCCCAGAGCACTGGTCTGGAGTCTTGACCTCAGAGTTCCCAGACTTTGTGTTTCACTGTCTTCAACCTTGTTGACATTTGCTTGTTTGACTTTGCTTCTTGCCGGTTTCTACATAACAAAGTGGAAAGGAACACAAACTTCCTTTCAGTTAAACATAGATATAGGCCATGTAGGGGACATTTGTGGTCTGGTTGAACAGTACAGATTACTCATTGGGAAAAAGTATTTTCAAATCATAAGCCAAATATTTATATTAAAACTCACCACTCTTGAGAGCCTAACTTGTTACTGCCATTTAAACATTAGTAGAACATGTCAGGATGCTCAGGAATAATGGCCGTCCTCTGACAGCAGTAGGAAGCGGTTCTGTTTGTATAATAACAGTGAATTCTTTAGAGTTTAAGAGAATTATTTCAATCCAAACATATTACAGTCTTGGAAGAGAAGATAAATTTAGAGCCTGTATCAACCGATGATCATCTAATATATTACCACTACTCAATATCCACAAGCGTTAAATGGTTTTCTAAGGCTACACACCTCTATTAATACAGATTGACTTAAAAATGACATCTCTTAACAACTTGCCTGATTCTGTTTCCATGATTCCGTGTAATTACAAGATGTTGGGGTATAGGATTCACATGTTAGTCTTTCAATGCATCATATACCTAGCAAGATGCCCTGAACTAGAAAGGGTTCTGTTGTGCATGTTTTGAACTAAGTGGACATTGTGTGTTTTCTCCTGAACTGAACTTTTGTCCCCAGTGGGCCTCCCTAACGTTTAATCTGCTTCTTGTCTTTTTATTCCCATGAGGACAGTTATTCCTATAAAAAAGACTATTAAAAAGCAAAGAGAAAAGTGAGGGCCTTGGAGGGGTTCTACTCATTCTCATCATAACATGGATTTGTGAGTAATTTAGCTAATTGAACACAATAAACATGTGAGCATTATTTGAAGGGTGAAGGATATTATTATTTCTGACAGGTTGATGAGCTCAAAGTGCAGACATTGTACAAAGTGGGAAAGTTTTGAGAATAACCAACAGACATAAACCAAGCTGTCTCAGAGAATCAGATATTTTATCATGCTAGGCATATATGCATGACCTGAAGGGAATCTCAGGCTCTTAACAATACTAAAAAAAAAGTAGTGTCCCAAAGGTTTCCCTAGGGAACTTAGTTGTGAGTTTGAAGCCTTGACAACTGATTTAGGCAATGAAAATTTACTTAACCCACAATATCGCCCAGAGAAAACCTTAGGTTTTCAAAGCCAAATCGATCAAACAAGCAGACTCTCACACAAAACAGGTAGACTAAACAGCATAAAATCACTTTGCTTACATCCATAAATATAAGAGCAAACTCTATCTGAGCTTCAACTTCCAGCTTACTTGCAAATGATGTCATTATGCAGACCTAGCTTCGGCATGAAGACATAATTAGTATTCAGTCTGACAGAAAACCATTTCATTTATTTCCACTGGCTGAGTTCCAACTGGCAGTATATATGTGACAGCATACGAAACAGGCACTTTGGGTAAAAGCAGGCTTGGCATTAGTATGCTGGACAGTGACCTGGAATGGGAGCAGGAACAGCAAGGTTGGAAGAAGCAAAGGAACAGAAAGGGAGACGTCATTCCAGTTCAGAAACCCACTGAGTCTGTGCTGTAGATGCAAAGGAAAGAGGTTTATTTAATAAAGATTCTTATGCCCTGTTAGTCATGCTGTTTGACAAATTTATGAACATAGTCATGATTAACTTTTAACCTGAAAAATTTACAGAAATCCTCCTAGGAATTTACCTGGAATGAAAATCTGGCCTCACATATTAAGTACCCTTTGCAATATGAACTGAAAGCTATGTGCTGTTTCTTTAACATGCTAATTCTTTCTTTGTAATCCTGAGTTCAGTTTGCTTGATCTGGAAACTGTCTGTGGAAAGCATTTTATTGACTCAGATTGCAACTAACCAATAATGACATTTAATGCTCTAGATTCATTCTTCACTCTTTCCCAATTCAGTGTCCTGCGACAATGACCTGACAATGACCATCAGCAATCTTTCTTTGTTCTAAGGTTTCCTGCAGGATATTGCCAATATGAGGCACCAACAAGAGGTCTGGAGGCTGGGAGGAAGTCCTTGCCAGTTTCCCATGGTTAGACTGTCCTCTACCAAAGGTCACCGTTCCTCTTAGGTGACCCTCTCTGTGGAGCACTTTCTCCAGGTTCTTTTATTACTCCCGTTCCTTTTATTTTTCAGGCCTAAGAATATTGCCTGATCTCATAACCTTCTGGTACCACATCACTGCATTTTTTCCCCCCATGTATCTTGTCCATACCTTTGAAAATGGACGTTTTATTCAACTCATCTCAATTTGCCTAATTTTGGCTTGTCGTCTGTTTCTTGATTACTATTGACAATGACAGCTTCTGAGATTATTGGACAAAAGTCAGAGTCATCCAGAGCAACTGAAAGTGAATGTAACCAGAGAAGGCCAGGAGAATTTTGCTTCACAGGAATGGAAAAAATAGGGAAATTGATTAGCAGGGTTATGAATAAGAAGGAGTCTTAGAAATTTGAGGTGAGTTAATAAGTCATTGTCATGAAATTTGTGTCAAAGACGTGTCTGTAAACTTGTGACCGATCCTTTTGAGTCAGTCCCCTGCAAGGGTCCTCCTGCTTGGTGTCACTCTCACTAGTAGAAGGAGAAGTTCAGTTCAGAAGCAACAGGAAGTTTTACTCTTTCATCAAACAATGGGTAGGCACAAGCTGCTGCTCTGTGGCAAGTGCTCTCGGGACAGGCTGTGGGTGGGGCTGCTTTATAAGGATTTCATCAGCGGGCGAAGGGGTGGAGCTCTCGCAGATGGGAACAGCTGCTCTGCTTATGCTCAAGATTGCAGTGCCCAGTGCAGTTTCTGCACACGGCCGGCTGCCGCCATGTTGAATTGAGTGTCCTGAGCAGAGCATGGTCTGCCGGCTGAGGTGTTGGCAGGCATTTTGCGGTATGGACTCAGATCTGAAGTACCAGCTGGGAGGCCTCTGGGCCTGGCCACCTTATGAGCCAGTGAAACTAGAAAGCACAAAGGGACATTATTACCCACATTCTATTTCCCGGGAATTGTTAATGAGCTTTGCTGGTGACAGTGTTTCAAAGGGAGCGCCTTCTGCTGAGTGGAAGTCTCCGATTGCAGGAGGAGCTGGTGTTGGTAAAATTGCGTTTGGTCTATAAAATTAGCAGGAGCCCCTGTCTATTGTGGTCCGGTTCAGAATAGAGAAACCACATTTCCTGGAGTAGAGAAGGTTTTCGTTCCTGCTGACTGATTGCTCTCAATTGTCCATTTAATACCCTCTGCTTTGTCTTGACCAAAAGTTAGTCAGGCTTCTCTCTCCGTTAAAATTCCCTGAATTTTTAGCTTCTCCAGAGTCTGAACAAGAGCTCAAAGGGTGAAACGTTGCACCTGTCAGCTTATCCTGAGAACTGACTGACTGCAGCCAAACTGTTCCTGTCACTCTCCACGGGGCATTTTCTCCTGCTTGTGCAGCTGGTCCGCCTAGGTTTTACTGATCTTTGTTACTCCTCCCGTTGTCTGTGGAGGGAAGGGTAGTTTTCCAGCAGTTGCTTCCCTCACGGCTCGGCTCTTCAGACTGAAGTGCTGGGCACGGCTCTACCACAGGAGCTTCTGCCATCTCGAATGGAAGTGTCTTGCAGCGTCTCTGGTTGGAAACTCTAAGCTGATGTGTCAGGTGTGTGGCCTCTGACCACACCCCCTGCAGGCAAGTGAAACTAGACGAAGCACGAAAGAAAGGGTTAGACCTTATCACCTAAATGCCATCTTCTTTTCCCCAGGAACTCCAGCAGGCTTTGGTGCTGGTGCGCAGTTGCTTAGTCGTGTACCACTCTTTGAGACCCTATAGACTGTAGCCCGCCAGGCTCCTCTGTCCATGGGATTCTCCAGGCAAGAATACTGGAGTGGGTTGCTATTTCCTTCTCCAGCGGCATCTTCCTGACTGGGATGGAAAATATGTCTCTTGCATTGGCAGGTGGATTCTTTACCACTGTGCCACCTGGGAAGCCATAGCAATGGGCTTTGCTGGTGATAAATTCATCATCAGTAGTGAATGTACTTTGATGATTTTTATAGAAGTGAGTACAAATTTAGGTTGATTTATACTTATTTTTTATGTATATCAACAGTTAAGATCATGAATGAAAACAAGAGGTCTTACTTGGTTGATACAAGAATCAAGCTTTCCATGATGGCCTGCTGACATTCTTTTTAAGCTCCATAGTCCAGCATTATCATCCCTGCCAGCACCTTCATGAAGGGTGATTGGTGATGGCTTTTCCATCTTTGCATGGGAGTAGCCTCTGGGCTCACATTTCTGATCGCTTACTCACTCTTTCATTAAGTTACTCATTATTTCCTAGTTAATAAGTCTGAACTTTTCACTCAGAATATAAAATGTCATCTTTTTTTTAAATACCTTTGTTATTTTATTCACTTTTCTATAAATATTTTAAAAATGAAGAAATCAAAAGGAAATAAGCAGATGAGACAAAGACACTTATGTAAATAGAAGAGGGCCAGTTTATTGTTAGAAGATTAGACAAAAAGAAGCAGTTACTTAAATGCATAATAAAACATTCTGCTCTGGTCTGTCCCTGCTAAGAATGCTTGCCACTTATACTGGGTTCAGCTTAGGCATACTAGAATGAGTCTTGTGATGATAAAAATAAACACAACCAAAATATATTGCAAATAAAGGGGAAATTTTGGCACTTTTTACCTTACCCACAGAGCTATAGAGAATATGCTTATTTATATGACCAAAACTTAGCAGTTTACAATACATGATTTATTTGTTAAGAAAATACTTTCTGAGTCCCTACTATGTGTGAGGCAGTGCCATTTTGCTGGGTACATCGCTGCGAATAAATTGTGCATATTCCCTTTTCTCATGGATCTAACATTGTGGTTGGGGGTGGACAGTCAATGAAACATGAGTTAAATATACAGTATGCTAAATAGTGGTTGTTGAAGGAAGTCTTTGAGAGGACTTGACCCCTGGTTAACCCGTGAGCTGGACGCAGGCAATCGGAGGCTCCTGACTTCCTCCTCTGTCCTTGGAATTTATACTCTGTCCACCATTCCCACAGTCAGAGCCACTTTCAAGGACTCAGCCTTGAGAAAGTAGTGTGTGGTTGGGACCATCTGGATTGTATAAGTGACTAAATCCCCTTAAATCCTCTATAAAAGCTTCTTTTAAGATTCTGGCAGTGGATGTGGAGTTTGTCTTCTTGTGGTACCCAAGACAAGCCTTGTAAGTAAGTTCCTTTGCTGACTAGAACTTCTACCAGTCTGGACTGCTCTTCCTTTTTCTTTGATCTCTTTTTGCCCTCCCTGTATGGGAGCTTGTTTGAGAACCAACAATAATAAGAGCTCTAGAGAAAAATGAAGCAGGGAAAGGAAATAGGAAATAGTAAGGAGAAGAAGTGTTGCAGTTTTATCAGGGGGTATCAGCAAAGATCTCCTGGAGGAGATGGTATTTGAATAAAGGCCAAAAGTAGAAGGAGATGCCTATCAATACATGGTTATCTGGGGAAAGTGTAACATTGGAAATAGCTAATCCGAAAGCCTTGAGACAGAAGCTTGTCTGAAATGTTGACAAAACAAAAAAAGCAAGGCTATTAATATGGTTAAAGTAGAGTGAGTGAGAGGGATTAGAGCAAAGGAGCTTGTGTAGGCCTGGGGATGGCAAATAAAGGGCCAGACAGTAAATATTTCAGCTTTGCAGGATGCCTAATGTCTCTAGAATATACTGTCCTCCTCCCATTCCTTCTGCTCTTCTTTCTCTTCCTCTTCTTCCACATTTGCTCCTGCTTCCCCCATAAAAATTTAAAAAGGATTCTTGGTGTGTGTGCTATAGTGTTCTGGCTAGATTTGACCTACTGGCAGTAGTTTGATGACCCCTGCTATAGATTACTTTAAGGGGATGGAAATCAACCATACTACAGGAGGGCCAGTTTCACTATACTCATGAGAATAGAATATAGACAAACACAGAAGCAAAGAGATAGCAAGTCACATCAGTTACCCAGCTACAGATAATGATGGCGTGGACTTGGGTGGCTGCAGTGGATGTGATGAGAGTCCAGATTTCTTTTGAAAGAATTGCTGATAAGATCTAATGATGGATTGGATGTAGGGTTTGAGGGCTGCAGAGAAGACTTGGATGACTTTTTTTTTTTTAGTAATTAGAGGAAGGAGTTACTGTGCATTGAAACGTGACATCTTAATGATAAGTGAGAGGGGGAACTGAAAAGTGAACACTGAACTTGGGAAGAGGAAGCCATTTCTATCTTTGAAAGTTTTAGTGGTGTTTTAGAGAGCATATCCTGCTTTAATCAGGCTTTTGGGGGAACAAAGAAGACATAAAACTTAAAAAATATAAATTTTTACTTTTAAAAATATTACAGGAATTAGGTGATAAATGAAAGGGGAAGGGAGTTAAAGTCTTTAAAATGATTTTTTAGGATAGTAGAAATTATAGGAGGTTTGTGTGCTTGCAAGAGTGTTGCTCCAGTGAAGGGAAAGTTGATACTACAGGAAAGGAGAAATGCTGGAATGATGACTTTGAGTCAGGGAGAAAGGATGGGACATAACCAACAGAAGGAACGGGAGGACTTAGCTGAGAGTTTAGACACTTCAGCTGTCATAACAGGGAGGACAGGAGGCAGCAGATATAGGTGGGCGGGTAGATGGATGGTGAGAAGTGGCGGAAATCATTGTTGATTTCTTCTGTTTTCTTAGTGAAAGAGAAGGTGGGCCATTAGCTGGACATAAATATTGAGGAGGAGGGGCCGCGGGTTTGAAGTGAATAACTTGTGAAATGGTTGTCTGTGAGGAAGTGTTGAAGGGTTGCCAAGAAGGGTCCATTTGAGGTTAGTGAATATGCACTGAATGTAAGACTAGCCAGCATGCCTGTAATTTTCTGCAAACACTTTCATCTGAAAAATCACAAAAGCACTGGATTTAACCAAGTTTGTTGAGAAAAGAAAAGGTCAAAATATTGGAGGTGAATATAAGGAGTGATTATAATTTGAACCATGGTATATCATGTGATGAATGGGAGAAGTAAAAGACTGAGGGAAAGGGGGCAGTGAAGGGGAGGCAGGATGATTGGATTATAGGTTCCAAGGAGGTTGAAGAATATTACAAGCTGAGACATTGGATAGAGGGAGCTAGAAAGATGGGAAATGGTGGACGGAGAGTGGGATGTTTAAACTTAGATTTGAGGGGGTTGTAGTTTTTGGTAAAGACAAAGTCTGGGATATGAAGTTATGGGTGTGGTAGAGTGGGGAATAAACTCATTTTAGAGAATTGAAATTTGAAACAAATATTTACATGGAAATTTAAACCATGAAGCATTGTCTCAAGTATATTGTTACAGAAAGTGACAATCAGTCAAGAGCTAAAATCTTTGAGGGATAAGCATAAGTGATACTGGCAAGGATTTATAACAAGGAGAGATGTGATAGTATAGCTACAGAAGAATCAAAGTTTGTTTTACTCAATGTAAATTTATTTTGCTTATTTTAATGTTTGTTTTAGGGAGAAAAGGAACAGAACATTCTAGCAAAAGCAAGGGGACTGTGATCTCGGTGTTAGGGAGGGAATGAAGACAAAATAGACATTAATTGTTAGGTATTTGCTGGGTAAGTCAGATTTCAGTAGAAGTCAAAAAGGGAAATATAAAAAACAGGTGGAGAATGTGGTGAATTTTGCTGATGGCTGACTATGAATTTCTAGAGTTAAGAGTGGATGAGTTTGAGGAGTTATGTAGAAATGAAAAGGTAATGAATTTCTAGGGAATTAGAGTTGGAGGTTGAGAGGTTTAGGTTGGAAGTGAGGTTGAGGAGTTAACCTGGGAGTTGTGAGCTTCCTTCGTGACAGAGGAAAATGGTTATAAAGAGCACTGTGATTTTAGTGTTAATCTCAAGGCAGTCAGGACTGGGCTGCTGGGAGGGGAGGAGTAGGCATCTTGTCAGGAGCATGCAGACATTTGGGCTTTGTTTTGCTCCTGCCAGAGAGAAACGGAGGGTGGAAGATGATGGGGAAGTAGTCTTGTACAGATTAATATGTATGGGTATTTTAAATGACAGTGTAATTAATGAGAATTATTGTCATAGAATTACCTTTTTAAAAAAGTTCATTGTCATCGTCATCTTGTCTGTAACGATATATCAAGTAATTATCCTCTTTCAAGTATTATAATGACTCTTTACGACCCCATGAATAGTAGCCTGCACCAAGCTCCTCCGTCCATGGGATTTTCAAGGCAAGAGTACTGGAGTGGGTTGCCATTTCCTTCTCCAGGGAATCTTCCCAACCCAGGGATTGAACCCAGGTCTCTCACATTGCAGATAGATGCTTTACCATCTGAGCCACAAGGGAAGTCTAATTATCCTCTTTCAGGTATTATAATTAGAATTTACATAAACTTTATATTGTTGACTTCTCACAAAAGTGTTAGGAAGAAGATATTATGAACTCCATTTTAAAGTTTTTAAACCTCAAACAACTGAGGTCCACAGAATTTGAGGAGCCTGTCTGGGTCTCACAGTGAGTGGTAAAGAAATCAAACCTGGGGCATGTAATTACCAAATCACTCTTTCTAATAATATCTGAATCTCCACTAAAGCACCCATTGTCTCACTTTTCAATTGTTTCACTTGGATCTTTTCTCTTTGTGACAAAAATTAGAAATCTATTCATGGTAGATATGTAAGCCTTTCTATTGATAGATGATTTTCTGAAGATGATATTATTTAGAGAAAACTAAATATTAGCTGAAAAACTCTATTTTATTAGTGATGTCAAAAGTAGTGATTTCCTCTAGGTTTGGTACAGTCCAACAGAAAAAGTTCCGATTTATGGACTAATTGATTTTTGCCGTAATTCAAGCAGGTAGAGATTTCCATGATCTTTGCTTAAAAGAGAATGTAATTATCCTTGCTTTTATTTATATGTCCTGCTTGCTGTTATCTTCAAGCTACTCCCTTCATTTAAATGCCCTTTTCAGTCATTTATCTTTGGACTTTTTCTAGTGATTAATGTTAGGCTAATTTAATATGTTAGTTTGAATTTGATTAACCATGGGACCAGTGGCCCACTACTATAGATATTACAGAAGGACACCATACAAAGGCATTTCTCATCACAGCTTAATAAATAATAAACCTCCACTATCTTGGGCAACAGTATTGTTTTTGAAACTGGCTTTATCGTTTCTCTTTTCAAGCTTGAAGTGGCAGAGAACCTGCTCAAACCAAGATACAAAAAGACTTGCTTTTGAAATTAAAAAAGATTCACATGTTTCACACATTTCAGAACTTTCTGTATTCTATTTGGGTAGAATTACTTTGTTTATCTAGGTTTCTCCTTTCTCACCTTTCTATATTCTTACTCACATTTATGAGAACTCTTCTACCTTAAGCACTTCATATAAATTGAATGTATTTCAAAATTACAAAAGGAAAAAATTGTGTTTTGCTGATTATCTTCTTCACTTATTTTACCCAAAAATCTACATGATGGAAATAATATTCTGAAACTAATAAAATCATCACCATCAATCCAAACATGACAAACTATGAGCAAACATAGATCAAAAGCAAAGCATTCAAATGACTCTTTTCTGTCAGAGGAGTAACTATCACTTTCAAGACTATAGTAGTATTATCTTCCAAAACTATGTAATCCATGAGACTATAATATTATCTTCTTTCTTTGGAAGTGTGGCGTTGAGATTTATAATAAGAAATATATATGTATATTATGACTGAATGACTTTCACTTTCATATATATATATTATAGTCTTTGTCATTTCTGGCACAAAGTTCCTAAACCCTTTGGAGTGTTTTGTGCTAAGAGCTATGAAGGAGTCTGGCTATGTTAACAAGGTGACTTTTGGAAAGCCCTTTGAGACGATGTTAGGACTAGACTGGTTGCCAGGGAACCAACCGTATGATTAGAGTGTTGGTACTTTTAGAACCCCGCCTGCCATCACAGGCTCTGGGGAGGAGCCAGGGGTTGAAAGTTAAATCACTTGCTAGAGGTCAATGATTTAATCAACCATGACTATGTAACAAAGCCTTCCCCCTAAAAACACAATAAACAAAAAGACCTCAGAAGGACAGGATCCATAGAGCTTCCAGGCTGGTGAGCAGGTGGAGATTTAGGGATAGTGGTACACCTGAAGAGGACATTGGAGATCTAAGCTCTGCCCTTTTCCTTATACCTTGCGCATGCATCCATGCATCTCTCCTACCTGGCTATTCCTGAACTATATCCTTTCTTATTGAAGTATAATTGCTTTATACTGTTGTGTTAGTTTCTGCTGTACAGCAAAGTGGGTCAGCTATATGTATACATATATCCCCTTCCTCTTGGACTTCCCTCCCACCCCACCCCTCATCCCACCCTTCTAGGTCATCACAGAACACCAAGCTGAGGTCCATGTGCTTATTGCAGGTTCTCATTAGCTATTTATTTTACACATGGTAGTGTATATTTGCCAGACTTTCCTGGTAGCTCAGCTGGTAAACCCCACTCCAGTACTCTTGCCTGAAAAATCCCATGGGTGGAGGAGCCTGGTAGGCTGCAGTCCATGGAGTCACGAAGAGTCGGACACCACTGAGTGACTTCACTTTCACTTTTCACTTTCATGCATTGAAGAAGGAAATGGCAACTCACTCCAGTGTTCTTGCCTGGAGAATCCCAGCGATGGGGGAGCCTGGTGGGCTGCTGTCTATGGGGTTGCACAGAGTTGGACACGACTGAAGCGACTTAGCAGCAGCAGCTGGTTTGATTCTTGTGTTGGGACGATCCCCTGGAGAAGGGATAGGCTACCCGCTCCAAATTCTTGGGCTTCTCTGGTGGCTCAGATGGTAAAGAATTCCCTTGCCATGTGGAAGACCTGGGTTATATCCCTGGGTTGGGAAGATCCCCTGGAGGAGGGCATGGTGACCCATTCCAGTATTCTTGCCTGGAGAATCCCCATGGGACAGAGGTGCCTGGCAGGCTACAGTCCATGGGGTCACAATGAGTCGGACATGACTGAGTGACTAAGCACAGCGCAGTGTCAATCCTAATCCTAGTTCACCCCATACTCCCCTTCCCCCCATGTCCACATCTCTGTTCTTTGTGTCTCTATTCCTGCCCTGCAAATAGAGTCATCTGTAATACTTTTTTTTAGATTCCAGATATATTGGTGATCTAGTGAGTAAAATGTTTATCTGAGTTCTGTGAGCCACTCTAGCAAATTAATTGAACTCAAGGAAGGGATTGTTGGAACTTCTGATCTGGAGCCTGTAGGTGAGAAGCACAGGTGACAACCTGGACTTGCCTCTGGCATCCTACGTGAGAGGGAGACAGTCTTGTGTGATTGAACCTTTAACCTGTGGATTCTGATGTGACCTACCAAGTATATAGAGTAAGAATCAAGTTGAATTCTCAGATACTCTTCTGGTATCTAAGAATTCTTTGTTGGTGCTGTGGAAACCATCCTCCTCACCCACTCAATTTTGAAATTGGTGACCAGAACATAAAAAAGAGGGAACTTCATCTTATTGGGTCCAATCATGGGAATGATTTGAGGGCTTCATGTTAGAGAAAATATTAGCATCCTATGGAGCAAGAGGGAATTGAAGGCATAAAAATACTTAGGGTCTTGGTGAAAACTGTGAAGAATGCTGATAATCAAAGTTTAGCTAGTCAGCAATAGTATAATTTGCAGGACAGAACAGGACAGCTAAGATTAGTAATTATTTCTGAACATTAGGTTCATATTTATAATAGCATAATTTGTCTTTCTTACCCTTTTCCAGAGAGACAGGAAGCTAATTTAATTTAGAGACTATATTTTATTTATCTTTATAAAATGGTGGAGACCCCACACGATCTCCCAACTATCCTTTTAATCAGTTGTTCATATATATATTCTATCAAAAATAAATGCATGTCTACTGTATATGTCAGGCACTCTGCTGTGTCTAGAAATAGATAAATAGTTCATGGACCCTATTATCATTCTCTTATTCACTTGTTTACTCATTGATTTAGCAAATATTGATCAAAAGCTCATTATTTGTCAGGTATTACTTTAGACATTTAGAATACATCAGTGAATAAAATATAAATCCTTGCCCCTGTGAAACTTATATTCTAGAAGGAATAACAAAAAAGAAACAAAGAGATATTATGTGAAAAAGTAAAAATACTATGGAGAAAGTGAGTATATTAATGTTAAGAGGCCCAAGAGGGCTAGTGTTGGAATAAGCTGCAGGTTGTGATTTTAAGAATGGTAAAATGTTCTCTTTAGAGAAGATGACGCTTGGGCACAGACCACAGAATGAGTTATTCATGTGGCTCTCTGGGGAAAGGATATTTTAATAAGAGGGACACCCAATAAAAAGGCCCTGAGGTATTATGATCCAGTAAGATAAGGCAGAAGTAAGAAAGTTTAGAGAACTTCATGATGTGGGCCCTTTCTGGATGTGGCTTTCTCTTTGCATGAAATGGGGAGCCATGACAGAGTTTGAGCAGAGAAATATAAGCTGACTGATACTTTAACAGGATCACTCTGGCTGCTGTGTTGAGAATGGAATACTTAGAATCAAGAGGGACCAGTTAGAAAGTTACTGCAGAAATCCAGACTCATGTTGGTAGCGTGGGCTAGAAAAGTAGAGAAGAGGTAGTAGGAAATGACTAGATTTTGCATATATTTTGAAGGTAGAGCCAAGAGAGTTTCTTGATGAATTGTGTGTAGGTTATGATATAAAAAGAAATGTCAAGGATGACTCTAAGATTTCACAGATTTCTTAGATTAACGAACAAGAAAATCAATAGTTAACATGTAGTGCAAATAATACTACAGGTATAAGTATGGCCTGGGCTTCCCTGGTAGCTCAGTGGTAAAGAATCCGTCTGCCAGTGCAGGGAGGCGGGAGTTTGATCCCTGCATCAGGAAGATTCCCTGAGAAGGAAATGGCAACCCACTCCAGTATTCTTGCCTGGGAAATCCCATGGACAGAGGAACCTGGAGTCTACAGTCTATGGAGTCACAAAAGAGTTGGACATGACTTAACGACTCAACAATATAAGTGTGATCTACTAGGAGCCTTGAATTGGTATTAACATATTGAAAGCAGACATGGCACTAAGGAAGACTCTCTAGAAGAGTTACTGTTTGTACTGACTTTTGGTAAGATAGGCAGGTGCTTATGAGCTGAAGAAAGTAAGGACAAATAATAATGCAGATTGTAGAGAAAGAAGCGAGTAAAAAGGCAAGAATCAAGGAATACAGGTGAATGGATGAGAGAGGAGAATAGAAAAGTAGACAGCAGGAAATCACACGCAACTTATATACTAAATGCGATACCTTAAGCTCTGTCAGGAATTGCAAGGATAGCCTCTGGAATGTGTTAAGCAAAGGTATGAGATAATTGATAAAAAGTTTTGAAATACTGTGCCAGAGAAGATAGGAGCAATGTGTTCAGTTACAATACTAAGAGTGTGGATAGCCAAGTTGAAATGATTAATAGGCCTGACTATATGCATCTATGGAGAAGGCAATGGCATCCCACTCCAGTACTCTTGCCTGGAAAATCCCATGGACAGAGGAGCCTGGTAGGCTGCAGTCCATGGGGTCGCTTAGAGTCAGAGACGACTGAGCGACTTCACTTTCACTTTTTACTTTCATGCATTGGAGAAGGAAATGGCAACCCACTCCAGTGTTCTTGCCTGGAGAATCCCAGGGACGGGGGAGCCTGGTGGGCTGCTGTCTATGGGGTCGCACAGAGTCGGACTCGACTGAAGCGACTTAGCAGCAGCAGCAACAGTAGCAGCATATGCATCTAAGCTCTGAAGAAAGTCCAGTTGGGGATTTAGGATGGAGAAGCATAAGCGTATAGGTGATATCTTAAGCCATATATTTGGACAATTTCACTTAAAAAAGAAGAAAAACATAGAGCTGAGAACAAAGACAAGTAAACTACCAACATTTAGAGGCAAATAGAATGAAAGGTGGCCTTCCCCAGTGGCTCAGTGGTAAAGAATCCGCCTGCAATGCTGGAGCTGTGGGAAATGCAGGTTCTATCCCTGGGTCAGGAAGATCCTCTGGAAGAGGACACAGCAACCCACTCCATTATTGCTGCCTGGAGAATCCCATGGACAGAGGAGCCTGGAGGGCTACAGTCCCTAGGGTCACAAAGAGTCTGAAGGTCACAGACAACAACTGATGCAACTTAGCAGAATGAAAGGTGTCTGTAAAAAACACATGAAATAGGAAGAGCGGAAGGTGTTTCACAAGAGAGGAGTGCCATAGAAAGGTAAGAATTTTATGAAAGAGAAAGTGATCAGCAGCACCATGTGCTCTGGACCCTTGGGAGGGGAGGAAACATATTCCTTTGGGTTGCCATTATGACACTTCCAAAATGTTGTGCTTCATGATCCTAGAAGACAGTGAAGAAGCTTCTGAGCAGAGTGTGAAAAGTCAGTAGTCCTAAGAAAAGCTAAACATAGACTCCCAATTCATAAAATGGGTCAACATTTGTAACTCCAGGCAAGTTATAGTAATTAGATACAGGAGTTCAATACATTTGGTTTCTTTAATCTTTTCCTCAAAGAATATCTTCTCTCTGTTTTCATATGTGTGTTGCTATTTTAACAAAAATATATGTGTTTTGGTAGCCAAAACCGGGGATTTATTTCTCTGTCTGCCTATGGAAGAGGTATTTTTTTTTCCCCTCTTGTGGCAGAAACACAATTTGAAGAGTAAAAAGCATTCATTCAGTATGAGTGAATAAAAATAAAAACAGTCTCACTTCAAAAGAGATGACTAGTCATCTTAAATCTTATCAATTGGTGGCAGATACAGTGTATTAATAGCAGGGCACAGATCCCCTTAATTTCTAACCGGGGCACCTATTTGTAAATAATGTCACTGTATAAGAAGAACATGATAAATAAATGTGAAAAGGTAAGAACAACACATTTTTTTTTTCATAGAAAACTAACTCAAAATAGAATCCCCTGCTAATGGCTGGGTCAGAAGGGGCACACCGTATATAGTGTTCTAGAAATATCTTTGTTGCTGTGGGCCTTGTAATCACTTTTTCCAACTAATATACTTGTTTTCTTACTTTTCAATTTATACTTCACATTTGTCTTTTAGAAATAATTATTATAATTTTTTCTAAAAGTATGAGTAATTCTAAAAATAGACCAATGGGATACATAGAAAATATTCCAACTTCTTGTCTAGCAGGAGGAGTGGTACAAGTTAACATTCTACAAGACAAAAAAGATAACGAATGCCTGCAGTATAAAGAAGTAGAGCTTAAATTAAATCTCAGTTAACTTTAAAAAGTGTGTGAAAGAAATGGCTTTCTTAGGAACATCAAAAATACCAAGTATCTCTAAGCAGATGTGACTAAGAATNCCAACTTCTTGTCTAGCAGGAGGAGTGGTACAAGTTAACATTCTACAAGACAAAAAAGATAACGAATGCCTGCAGTATAAAGAAGTAGAGCTTAAATTAAATCTCAGTTAACTTTAAAAAGTGTGTGAAAGAAATGGCTTTCTTAGGAACATCAAAAATACCAAGTATCTCTAAGCAGATGTGACTAAGAATAGATTTTCATAAATACATGATCCAAATGATCCCTGACAGCTAGTACATGGAAATGATAAAAACAAACATCTACCATAAACATTTATTAACAAAAAGTTTTTAAAGCTAAGAAAGTTTTTATTATAATGTGCAAAGCTACACCTTAAGCAAATAGTTGTTTTCCACCTCAGTATTTCACTGTTTGGGCTTCCCTGTTGCCTCAATGGTAAAGAACCTGCCTACCAAGCAGGAGACAGGGGATGTGGGTTCGATCCCTGGATCACAAAGATCCCCTGGAGAAGGAAATGGCAGTCCCCTCCAGTGTTCTTGCCTGGGAAATCCCACAGACAGAGGAGCCTGGTAGGCTACAGTCCATGGGGTCAAAAAGAGTCAGACATGACATAGGGACTAAACAATGTTTCACTGTGTTTACACTCTAAGACTTGTATTTACTCTTCTGACTGTGAATATAAAGAACATAGACCAGAACCATTAAGATCTGACTGTTATGAATACCTTGTTCCTGTCCTCATTTTTTCTTTCAAGTCTACAATGTGTTGTGTGCTTGAACTGTACTTTCCAGCAGCCTCTGTCATCTGTCACCCATCTCTGGTGCTCTCCCACCAGACTTTTCTGGATAGACACTGGAGGGTTCAGTTCAGTTGACTTGAGTTCAGTCACACAGTCGTGTCTGACTCTTTGCGACCACATGGACTGCAACACGCCAGGTTTCCCTGTCTGTCACCAACTCTTGGAGCTTGCTCAAACTCATGTCCATTGCGTTGGGGATGCCATCTGACCATCTCATCCTCTGTTGTCCCCTTCTCCTCCCACCCTCAATCTTTCCCAGCATCAGGGTCTTTTCAANCAGGACCTGCAATTCCTGTCACAGTTAATATAAAGCACTTGCATCTGCTAAAACAGCAGTGCTGCTGTGAGAGCCTGTAGTTCAAACAGTTTTAATTCTTCTTTTTCTCTGCCTTCATTTTCAGTCATGAGAATATTAGAGTGCAAAGTTCACAGTTCTTAAGGTGCTAGGGGAATCATTCGTTCTGCCTTTGCCTGTAGAACTAGGAGAGCTGGAGGAGACCCTGGATGGTTTCATATGCGTCAAATGCACCTGAGGCTACTAGATGGGTCTGCGTTGTGTCTCATAATATGAAAGTGAAAAAGACTGTCAAAAATATTGTGAGATATATTGGCCTTATTTTAAAGTGAGAGAGAGCTTCAAGTGTAAAATCATTCAGGAAAAATCATTATTCTTATTAATTGTGACCCAAGGCATGTGTGATCATACACATGTGATGTGTATGTGTGATCATAAACTGTCCCCTGTAAAGCACTAAGTGTATTCTTAAGAAGAATAATTAAATTAGGTAAGGTATGGAAGATAATTTTAAAATTACTGACTTTTTCAAATCCATGATTTTTCTGTACCTGAAGATCTATGTGCTGTTTCATTTTCTGCTTTATAATATAATAACAAAAATAGAAAATATTCATAAAGATGGAATATATATACTATGAGTGACAGAAGAATCCTTAATAAAAATTAAATGTTGGATGAGAGATAATATGCTTATTATTCATAGAATTATGAAGTTTATATTTATCAAAACCCCAAATAACAAAACTAACTTGGTCTTGCTTTTACAAGTGCTATTTGGGGATGGAAAGGTTATTTCCAAAACTAAAGAGAAGGTTAGGGAACAAATGAATGATGTTCAGCTGTCTAGAGTCTACCAGTAGTCAAAAGCCATTACTGTCCCTAAACTTAAAAGGACACAGAAGGAAAGAAAGGAAGTGATACCAGTTCAGAGATCTGAAGCTGTTGAGGGAAGAGCTTCCAACAGGAGCTGAAAAACTGGACCACACTGCGAAATTAGGGAGAGGGACTTTTATTAGTTTGGGCAGCTATAACAGAATACCATAGAGCAGGTGGCTTGTAAATAACAAATTTTTTAAAATATAAATTTATTTATTTTAATTGGAGGTTAATTACTTTACAATATTGTATTGCTTTTGCCATACATTAACATGAATCCGCCATGGGTATACACGTGTTCCCCATCCTGAACCCCTCTCCCTCCTCCCTCCCGTAGCATCCCTCTGGAAACTTCACATCCAAGATCGAGGCGCTCAAAAATGGTATCTGGTGAGCACCTCATTCTTGGTTCACAGGTAGCTGCCTTCTTGCTGTAAGCTTCACGTGATAGAAGTCAGGGAGCTTTTTTAGGCATCCTTGGTTGTTGTGCTTCAGTCACTCATCTGTGTCTGAATCTTTGCTACCCTATGGACTGCAGCATGCCAGGCTTCCCTGACCGTCAGACAGGGTTTGCTCAAACTCATGTCCATCGAGTCAGTGATGTCATCCAACCATCTCATCCTCTGTCACCCCATATCCTGCTCTCAGTCTTCCCCAGAATCAGGGTCTTTTCCAGTGAGTCAGCTCTTCATACTAGATGAAGAGCCAAAATATTGGTGCTTCAGCTTCAGTCCTTCCAATTAATATTCAGGACTGATTTCCTTTAGGAATGACTGGTTTGATCTCCTTGCAGTCCAAGGAACTTTCAAGAATTTTGAAAGAATCAGTTCTTCGGTGCTCAGCCTTCTTTATGGTCCAACTCTCACATCCACACAAGACTACTGGAAAAAACATAGCTTGACTCTATGGATCTTTGTCAGCAAAGTGATGTCTCTGTCTATTAATATGCTATCTAGGTTTGTCATAGCTTTCATTCCAAGAGTAAGTGTCTTTAATTTCATGGCTGTAGTCACCATCCACAGAGTTTGGAGCCCAAGAAAATAAAATCTGTCACTGTTTCCACTTTTGCTCTTTTATTTGCCATTAAGTAATTGGACTGAATGCCATGATCTTTTTGAATGTTGAACTTTAAGCCAGCTTTTTCACTCTCCTCTTTCACCCTCATCAAGAGGCTCTTTAGTTCCTCTTCATATTCTGCCCTTAGAGTGGTATCATCTGTTTATCTTTTATAAGGGCACTAATGCCATTCATGAAGGCTACACCTTTATGACCAGTCACTTCCCCCAAAACTTCACTTCTGAAAACTATCACATTGGGCATTAGAATTTTAACATGTAAACTTTGTGAGGATACAAATGTTTAGTCTACAGCAGAAGGAAAAGTATCTGCTCTGTCTCTTTCCATTCTTAGATGTCCTGCTGTGTTTCTCTTTAACAAACTCTAGGTAAAGACAAAAGAAAAGGAATCCCATATAATTAAACCCTTGGGGAACAATTCTTTGGGGGTACAGAGCAGAACTGAGAGAACTGAAACATTGTTCTTTGAGTGAAGGAAGGGGAAATGAGGTGGCCTGTTCTCAGCATAAAGATACAATAATGTTATGACTTTGTTGTTGTTCCGTTTCTCGATCATGTCCAGCTCTTTGCAACCCCATAGACTGCAGCGTGCCAGGCATCCCTGTCCTTCCATCTCCTGGAGCTTGCTCAAACTCATGTCCATTGAGTCAGTGATGTTATGACTTGCCATTTGATAGATGCAGAACCTGAGTCTAGGACTGTTAAATAATTTTTTCAAGGTCACATAACTAATTGAATTCAGACCTCTGCCTTGAATTTATGTTTCTTACTCAATAGCCAAGGTTAGTGACTGTGTTACATTGCCATTGCAATATTAATATTTTTCATTTGATTATCACTGTAAAATATATAATGAAACTTTATATATGAAAATAAAAATTTATGGATGGATAAACTAAATCCAAAACCAAATATAAGAAAAAGCAAAGACTAGGTATATATGGAGATAGTATAGGGAAAGTCAGTAGGTACTGCTTTAATCTTCTTCATTCTCTGCTTCTATTGCATGTTTTATTTCTTACTTTCCCAGCAAAAGCTTAGAGTTCCTGTCACATCAATCCCAAATTAGCTTTTGCAGGCTAAGGGCCTTAGGCATGAATGTTTCTGTAAATTGGATAGAAAAAGCATTGCAATGGTCCAAAGGCTCCCAAGTCAGCTTGAATTTCCAGCATACCTTGGACCAGAGCCTAAACTGACAGTCTGGGATGTGTGAGTGTAAGGGAAAGAAGTTGAAACTGCCTCTTATTTCATATTTTCAACATTAAACAGAAACCAAGAGGGACATGGTTCCAATATTTTATCATGTGTATTACTTCTAATCCTTTCTAAGCTGACAATGTCATATAAACGAACTATAGCAAATGAAATTTTCTCAAATTAAAGTGAAAAACAAACCTCATGACCTTGATATAAAATGTAATGTAGTGTAACTATTATATGCATTATTTCAATGAGTAAATATTTTTTTCATAAAATGTAGGAGTGGTCAGTTCTACCACCATTTAAAATTTAAAATTTGGATGATTTTAACTGTTAGTATAGTGTGACATCATGACAANTGTCATATAAATGAACTATAGCAAATGAAATTTTCTCAAATTAAAGTGAAAAACAAACCTCATGACCTTGATATAAAATGTAATGTAGTGTAACTATTATATGCATTATTTCAATGAGTAAATATTTTTTTCATAAAATGTAGGAGTGGTCAGTTCTACCACCATTTAAAATTTAAAATTTGGATGATTTTAACTGTTAGTATAGTGTGACATCATGAAAAACCATAATCCAGACTTCAGTTTGTTTAATTTAGATTTTCTTTTCAATATTCAGTGTCAATTAGTAGAGCCCTAAAAGGACGACAGAGCTAATGGCCATCATTAAGCACTGAACAGAGAGTTCATCAGCACCTAAAGAGATGAAACAGAGGAAGGAGAGGCCATCCAAATAGATGGCTTTTCTGTAGTGTGTTATTTAAGGGCTCATAAAAGAAGGGAAGTAGAATATGCAATATCAAACAAAGGAGCAAAGTAGAGAGTACAAATAACTGATGCTTTATAAGAGTAAAGTATCATGCTTACTGAGAGAATAAAGCAGAATATTTTTTTAAAGATTGAGTGTAAAATCATTCAGGAAAAAATCATTATTCTTATTAATTGTGACCCAAGGCATGTGTGATCATACACATACGGAAAGGATGGTGTGCTGGGCAGAAGCACTGGCGAGAGCAGATGCGTTGGTTTGGGAAGCGGCGGGTAATACCCTTTGTTCACAGGGGTCCTGTCAGGATATTAGGGAGAAGTAAGTACCACTGACATTCAGTTAAAGACAAACCAAAAATGGTGGGAGAACATGAAGGTTTCCAAGCCAAATCAAGAAAATGGAAAAGGAAAGTATGTATTCTCTAGGCATTCAGGATGTGGCAGGAGAGTGCAAGTCAATGTCATCTCCTCCTTGGTGTTACATTTCTTGGAAATTAATTCAGTCAAAAGATACATGAAATTTTGCAAATTAATTTTACAAAATTTATAAACAAGTTGCACTTTTAAGTCCTTACTATTTTTACTACTATATAGATATCTACATGAGAAAAATGTGTATCTAATGTTGCTTTATATGTGCATTTATCTCAATGCATATTGCAAATGCTTCCTTCAGTATTTTTCTGTATCTTTTTCATTGGAAACAGATTTATTTGGTCTTTTAATTTTATATGTATATAAATTTATTTTATTCAGTTCATTGCTGTATAGGCTTTATTACAATTTATTTGTCCATAGATACTTATATTTTGTATAGTATTACCCAATTAAAAACCATGCTTCAGGAGTCAGTACCCTGTAATGTGCTCAATGTCCCCTCTTTCTGTCAAAGGAGACTCTATGGCATACTGCTTAGAGTCCTATATAAGTATCTCATTTTACTCAGAGAAGAAGAAAACTTGAAAGCCTCTGCTCCCATCCTTACAGCAAGAAAAAAAAGCTGAACAAATTGCAATTCAAAGGATTTTCTTGACCCATCAGTGATATTAAGTCAACAGAGCAAAAAACTAACATAAAATCTGTAAAGAGATAAGAGCCAGCATGGCTCCCTTCAATGTGCAAAATGTGCCAGAAAACAGAACTTTCTGTTGTATCAGTATAACTGGTACTCTTATTGGTAGCAATCTGGTCTGTGAAGGCAAATTAATTCTTAAGTCCTAGTTAATAAAGTTACATGTAATAAATAACACCTCAAAAGAAACTGAATAAACTATCTTTATCATATACAGACAGCACTCACTTTGCATGATTTGACATACATGCATTTTTGTTACCATGGTTTAACTAAAACATATTAGCCCGCCAACAACAGAGTTCAAATTTTAGTACCACAGTTTATATTCTGTGAGTAATGTGAAAACTACTACTCACCACTAGCTTTTCAGTCCACAGATCAACAAATCAACACAAATGATCAGCTACCAACTATGTTATTTCTTTCCCAGTCAATAGGTAATTGGTCACTTCACATCTGTTTACACATAGGGAAGTTTTTACTTACATCTCCTTTTTGTCTCCCATTGATAAACCCATGTGACATTTTATAGAAATGAATAATCAAAAGAGGAAACTGGTCAACAAGATGAAAGAGTAGCCTACAAAGTAATAATGGTGGAAGAAAATTGAGAAGTAGCTGTAATGAAAAAAAGGATATGACATTGGCAAGTGACATCGGCACATCTTGCACATTGAAGGAACTCTAAGATATTACATGACATTGAAAATGTGAAGAATAAAATTTTGGAAATTAATCCAAACTAAAAAAGGAGAATGACTATTCACCCAAGTCCTGAAAAAATACTCACCCTGAGTCAAATGTCACACAAGCACTATTCCTTGACGGAATTATCTGGTGTTCAAAGTGCTGCACTCAATATATCAGAAAATCCAAAAGACCTAGCAGTGGCCACAGGACTGGAAAAGGTCAATTCTTATCCCAATTCCCAAGAAGGGTAATACTAAAGAATATTCAAACTATGGAACAGTTGCATTCATTTCCCATGCTAGTAAGGTCATGATTAAAATCTTGCATGCTAGACTTCAGTATTACATGATCCAAGAACTTCCAGACATCCAAGCTGGGTTTAGAAAAGACAGAGGAACCAGAGATCAAATTGCCAACATTCGCTCAGTCATAGTGAAAACAAGGGAATTCCAGAAAAACATGTACCTCTGTTTCATCGACTGTGTTAAAGCTTTTGACTGAGTGGATCATAACAAACTGTGGAAAGCTCTTAAAGAGATGGGAATACCAGACCATCTTACCTGTCTCCTGAGAAACCTGTATGCGGGTCAAGAAGCAACAGTTAGATTCCTGTATGGAACAACTGATGGATTCAGGATCGAGAAAGGTGTATGACAGGGCTATATCTACTGTCACCCTGTTTGTTTAACCTATATGCTGAGCACATCCTGAGAAATGCTGGGTTCAGTAAATTACAAGCTGGAATCAGGATAGGTGGGAGAAACATGAACAACCTCAGATACATGGATGACACCACTCTAATGTCAGAAAGGGAGGAGGAACTAAAGAGCCTCTTGAGGGTGAAAGAGGAGAGTAAAAGAGCCAGCTTAAAACTAAATATTAAAAAACCTAAGATCATGGCATCTGATCCCATTACTTCTTGGCAAATAGAAGGGGGAAAGGTGGAAGTAATGATAGATTTCTTCTTGGGCTCTAAAGTCTCTGCAGATGGTGACTACAGCCGTCAAATCAGAAGATAATTACTTCTTGGCAGGAAAGCTATGACAAACCTAGGCAGTGTGTTGAAAAGCAGACACATTAGTCTGCTGGAAAAGGTCTGGAGAGTCAAGGTTATGGTGTTCCCACTGGTCATATATAGTTATGAGAGCTGGACCATAAAGAAGACAGAGTGCCAAAGAATGGATACTTTTAAACTGTGGTGCTGGAGAAGACTCCTGAGAGTAACTTGGACTGCAAGGAGATCACACCAGTCAATCTTAAGGGAAATCAACCCTGAATACTCATTGGAAGAACTGATGCTGCAGCTGAAGCTCCAGTAATTTGATCATGTGATACAAATAGCCGACTCATTGGAAAAGTCCTGGATGCTGGGAAAGATTACGCACAGAAGGACAAGAGGGTGTCAGAGAATGAGATGGCTGGATGGCATCACCGATGCAATGGACATGAACTTGGACAAACTCTGGGAGATGGTGAGGGACAGGGAGGCCTGGCGTCCATGGGTTGCAAAGAGTCAGACATGAGTGAGCAACTGAACAACAACAGCCGGTGGCTAGAACTCTACACTTCCACTGCAGAGGCCCGGCTTCCATCCTTGGTCAGGAACTAAGATCCCCCATGCTTCATGGTGCAGCCCCCCCAAAATCTATTCTTGATGATTTTTTAAATTTATTTTTTATTGAGGGATATTGCCTTACAGAATTTTGCTGTTTCCTGTCAAACCTCAACATGAATCAGCCATAGGTATACATAGATAATATTTGTTATTAACAAAGGAATAAAGCATTTCAATTTTCATTCCTAATTCTTCTAATATTTTAAATCACAGTATAATAAGGAAATACTAATCTTGTTAATTTTTTCATTTTTTCTATACATTTATAACCAAGAATAAAGCAGTTTTTAATGCCAACAAAAAATTAAAAATTGCATTTTCCCCATATATTATTAAATTTTCCTGGTTTCAGCTTGCACGGTTATTTTTATGGTTCTACAGTACCATGAAAAGCTAAGACTGTGTATATATATAATATATTGAATACCATATGTTATATATATATATAATAATGTGATTTTTAATTCATAATTTTATAGACATTTAATTTGATATTCATACTTTGCCAGAAAAACATGAAGTTCTTTTCATTTTTTACTTTTGAGGGAAACACTCTTAAATTAATTGTAAGAGACATGCCAATTCATGTTGTGGATCTGAGATATAAACCTGGACTCTAGATCTTAAAGACTATAATAATTTTACTATATCCAACAACCTTTATGTCTTTTGAATAAAAAGTACCATGTCCTAAAATACTGTACTTTATAGCGGTTACATTCCATCGAAACCATGGATAGCTCTAACTCTGAGACCCTCTTGTTCCTCTGATGCAGCTAAACAGTTGAACATGAACTTTACTTTTACACAGTCAGATTCACATGCCAGAGAGCTCCATGCCATTGGGGGAAAAAAATCCCTAAAAGATATAGAAACACAGAATGAAGACTGAGAATCATCTTCCAATGTAAAGAATACAGATGAAGGAATGTGATGGAAGGAAGAGTCTAATAGATAGTTGATTTCTATACAAACCTGCATAAAAATCTCTATTTTGCCAACATACTGACTGAGATGACATTACCAGGGCTCCATATGAATTTTGAATGAGAAAGGAAAAATATCCATGATATATAAAAGCAATTCATACTGCAAGGGTGTTCTTCCCACAGGATCATGTTTCAATCCCATCCCCTGATCTCTTACCATTTCATACAAATCCATTAATTTCAGATTTAACAAGAGGCAGTTTGGCCAAAAATAGGAGCTGCATTATCTCCTAGGTAGGAAGATGAAAGATTACAACATTTATGAATAATGGTATTTTTCTCTTGCAATCCATTCTATACAGTTGGGATTAGAATTAAATAGCAATAGACTTCCCTTGTTTTAAATTTTTCAAAAGTAAAAAAAAAAATCTCATTTTATGATACTATCAACAAATTCTCTTTCTCTAGCCTCTTCTTTCCTCAGGAAAGCTTGCCATTATTCTTACTGTCAGTACTCTTTACTACTTTTTAAAGTTGATTTCATGCTTTCTTTTACAGAAATTAAACAGTGTTGCTGAAAAATGTGTGACAAATGATGCTGGACTTACCTTTAGTAGTGAATGTTAAGAGCACAAACCATGAAAGAACAAAGAACAAAGCCTGCTTATTTGTAACTTGTGAGTCAGTTTGAAAGATTTCAAATTAAGGATTGGGAAGTGTTTCCATGTTGCGAATCCATGTTGATTTGCCCAGTAAACTCTGACTGAGCTTCAGGGAAATAGTTTTATTTACATATTTTTAAGTCTGTTTAAGTCTGTCCATATTCTAGAATCTGTTTTGCATGTTAAATTTCAGGCAAAATTTTCTTCTCTATTCACTCTTATGTTTGATCTTAACTGAACAATATGAATAGTAGATTTTTCTCTGCATTTTCAGTTTTCTAGAAAGACATGGTTTTCCAATTAAGAAATCCATATCACCTATGAAATACTTTTGCTAAAGCTTAAAACCACAACGTGATCAGGGCTCTAGAATTAACTACAGAAAGTTCAGAAAGTGTTGGTGAAAGAGATCTGTTGAAATACATGACTGTGATGTACTCTTCAAAATATAGATCGGTGGAAAAGCTCCATGGTTAAAGGGAGTGAGTGGTTACTTGAACAAACAGATTGCAAAATAACAGTAAACTACATATTAAGGAGAAATCTACAGATTGAGATACATTAACTAGTTACAGCATATGGACCTTATTTGGTTTTTAATTCAAAGTGTCAAAAACAGATCTATCAAGGAATTGTGAATATTACTTATATATTTTAGGATATTACAGGAGTATTGTTTGAGTATTCTCAGTATTGTGATTATGTTAAAAGGAGGTCTGTCTTTGTGAGATGCATAATAAACATTTATGTAAAAATTATAAGATATCAATGAATTCTGAGATTTGCATCAAGATATTTAATATTTACAACTTAAGAGGTTTGAGTAAATGTTATAAATGAAGCAAGTTAGGTGGAAAGTTAATGGCTGTTAAAGATGAATGATGCATAAATGAGGATTCACTAGATTGTTTTTACTACAAAAATAACAGCTATTTGATCTATCTTTCAATTATTTGAAGTGTTTTCAATTTTCTGTATTAATCTACCTTTTCTATTTTTAAATGTTAATCACAAATGTCTTAGTTGGTGCTGAGCAAAAAATAGTTTTGCCCCTCATTTTCCTCAGTTGTAAAGAACTTCCTTAAAGTAATGTTGTAAAATATTAAATGATGGAGAACACAATAAGTTGCTTTGAATAGCAAATGCTAGCTATTATTTTTAATACAATATTGCATTAAATGTTACCTATTTCATACTACACATTTAAGTACAGATTTTTACCAATTTTTGTTTGTTCTATTTTATCTTTTTAACTGACAAAATGAAGTCAGGGTTATAGTAAGCAGAGGTCTGAAAGATGACAGAAAGGACACTTACATATATAAAAGAATATTAAAAGAAGATAGCTGTTCTCCACTGCTTGTGAAAATGGATTGTTGCTTTGAATCATGTAAAATTGTGAGCTATCAGAGCAAATAAAAGATATAACAAAGAATTTTTATCCATGGAAATGAGATAGGAGGTAAAAACCAGGATAAACATAAAGAAGTGGTCAAGATAATTTCTAGAGTGACTTTCAAGCATTGTGATTTTAAGATTATAATAGTAAAGTCCATAAATAGATAATGTTCAAATTGTGACAGTTGGATATGAGATATGGTGTGAGATTAAAAGGGAGACATTATCACTCTATTAAAAGCAAGAATAGGTAGACTTCTAAAGAAAATTAGAGGCTGATTTAATAACAAAAACTTTTGATTATAGGATGTTATTATTCTTATTACTAGTGATGTGAGTATAAATAAGCAAATATATTCAGAGCTTGCAAAAGGAACATGAATAAAAAATCATGACAAATGAAACCAAATTTAAATCAAAGGGAATACTTAGTAAACAAAAAAGAGAATATTTTCTGAATTTATTGATAACATGAAAAAATAAGAACTATGATTATAGAACAATTAAAATAATAAGTTTCTAACTACATTAAATTAGTGTTTTAGGTTTTTTCTATCCATTTTGAAATGCTTTGCTCACTAGAAATTTTATACTTATGTAGGAAAATTGTTATGTCTTTTCAGAGGAACTTTTCAAGACTTTTGACATTATACCAGAGATTATTTCTCTCCTGTCAAAAACCATCAATAGTTTCCTGCACAGCAACTTGCTCACTTTTGCCTTTTCTCTTCCATTTTCTCTTTCTCTTCCTCTTCGGACCATTGATGCAGAACTTGTGTCAATTTCTTTCTCATTTCTTTTAAAATGGTTTAAATGAGCTACGATTTACTTGTCACGCAATTCACCATATGGGTCTACAATTCAGTGGTTTTAAGCATAGTTACCAGGTTATGCAACCATCACCACAATCAAATCTTAGTACATTTTTATCAGTACAAAAAAAAAAATCCCCTGTAAACTTAATAAATCATTTCCTGTCCCATGGTCCTCACTCTCCCTCCACAGCCTTTAACAAACAGTAATCTATTTACCATGTCTATAGATGTGTCTATTCTGGAAATTTCCTATGAATGGAAGTGAAACTGAAAGTCGTTCAGTCATGTCTGACTCTTTGCGATCCTATGGACTATATAGTCCATGGAATTCTCCAGGCCAGAAAACTGGAGGGGGTAGGCTTTCCCTTCTCCAGGGGATCTTCCCAACCCAGGGGTCAAACCCAGGTCTCCCACATTGCGAGCAGATTATTTACCAGCTGAGCCACAAGGGAAGCCCAAGAATATGGAACAAATATGATATTTGATCTTTTTTCTGGCTTCTTTCATTTAGCTTAATGTTTTTGCGAGTCACTGTTTTCACTTTTTTAGTATCTATTTTCTATGAAGTGATGGGACTGGATGTCATGATCTTAGTTTTTTTAATGTTGAGTTTTAAGCCAGCTTTTTCACTCTTCTCTTTCAAAGACATTGATGCTGGGAAAGAATGAGGGCAAGAGGAGAACGGGGCCACAGAGGATGAGATGCTTAGATAGCATCTAACATGCTATCTAACAGCATGTGGATCTAACAGCTTCTAACAGCAGTAGACATGAGTTTGAGCAAACTCCAGGAGATAATGAAGGACAGGGAAGCCTGGTGCGCTGCAGTCCATTGAGTCACAAAGAGTCGAACACAACTTAGCGACTGAGAAACAAACATGTTTTCAAAGATCATCTATGGTGGTCACATGTATCAGTACTTTATTCTTTTAATTATTGTGTAATATTTCATTGTGTGGGTATACCAAATTTGGTTTATCCATTTATCAGTCAGTGGTCACTTAGGTTGTTTCTACTTTTTTGCCATTATGATCAATGCTGTTACAAACATTCACATACAAGTTTTTGTATGGATGGAAGTTATTTTTCATGGATATATACCTAGGAATGGTGGTATGAGATGGCTAGATAGCATCACTGACTCAATGGACATGAGTTTGAGCAAACTCTGGGAGATAATGGACAGGGAACACCCTGTCCTTCATATGGTGAAGGTCTTTCATATGGCAGAACATCCTCTGCCAATATATGATGGACCATATGTTGACTTTATTTTTAACCTACTAAAAGAATTGTCAGATATAAGAGGCTGTGGTGATTCACATTCTCACCACCAATGTATGAAGTTTCCAGTTTTTCCACAACCTTGTCAACACTTGTAATCAATTGTCATTTTGCTTAAAGTCATCTTAGTTATGAAACAGTATCTCATTAGAGTTACAATTTGCATTTCCCTGATGGCTAATGATCTTGAGCATTTTTTTCATGCACTTATTGCTCATATCACTATCTTAATAGGTCAGCTTTCTTTTTATTATGATGAGTTCATACATTCTGGATACAAGACTCTTTATCAGACATAAAATTTCAAATATTTTCTCCTATTCTGTGTTATTTTTTCAATTTCTTAATGGTGTCCTTTGTAGCACTTAAAATTTTTTTATCATTTGACCTATCACTTCTTTTGCTATATGCTTTTGATAGTATATCCAAGAATGGTTTGTCTAACTCATAAATATTTATTTCTATACTGCCTTTTAAGAGTTTTATAATTTAAATCTTGTATTTAGTTCCATGATCCATTTTGAGTTAACTTTTGTGGATGGAGTAAGAAAACAGTTCAGCTTCATTCTTTTTCAGTATATCCAGTTGTACCAGTAACAACTGCTAAAAAAACCTTTTCTTCCTCCATTTATCTTTCTTTGCACCCTTGCCAAAAAGTCAAATGACCATAAATATAACTGTTTTGGGCCCGTTCTTGCACTAATTCATATGTCTCCACTTTTGCAAAAGTCACACTCTCTTGTGTCTTTCTAGAGATTTGTCCATTGCTAAGAGATCTTGTGCTTGGGACTGGTGCACAGGGATGATCCAGAGAGTTGATATGGGATGGGAGGTGGGGGGAGGGTTCAAGATTGGGAACTCATGTACACCTGAAAAAAATAAAAATAAAAAAATAAGAATTCTAAATAAAAAAAAATAAGAGATCTTATTTGTTGAGATATAATTATTACCTTATAATCCTTTTTATTTGTGTAAGGCCAGTAGTGATGTCTCTCTTACATTCAAAAGTTTAGTAACCCAAGCCTTGTTTTATTTTATTGTTTTTTTTTTTTGTTTGTTTAGCACAATTTGTCAATTTTGTTGCCCTTTTTTAAAAAACCAACTTTTGGTTTTACTGATTTCTCTGTTGTTTTTGTATTCCCAGTTTCATTTACATCCACTTTAATTTTTATTATTTCATTTATTGTGCTTATTTTAAGTTTAGTTTTCTCTTCTTTTAACAGTTTCTTAACATGGAATGTTGTGTTATTGAATTGGGATTTCTTCTTTTTTAAATGTAGGCATTTGCCACTATAAATTTCCCTCTAAGTAATGCTTAAGCTGCACCCCATTTAAGTTTTCAGATTGCAAAGCCTTAGGCATTCAGACAGTCATCCTGGCTGACAGTGGTTTTAACCGGTTTCTTTTTTGCTGTCTATCTCCCTGATATCCTTGTTTTACTGTCTGCCTCTTTGGTATCACACCCAGCTGTTCAGTTCAGTTCAGTTCAGTCACTCAGTCGTGTCCAACTCTTTGCGACCCCATGAATCGCAGCANGAGGGGACAACAGAGGATGAGATGATTGGATGGCATCACCGACTCGATGGACATGAGTTTGAGCAAGCTCCGGCAGTTGGTGATGGACAGGGAAGCCTGGTGTGCTGTAGTCCGTGGGGTCACAAGAGTTGGACAAAACTGAGCTATTGAACTGAACTGACATGTAGTAATTTTGGCCAAATATTTTTAGGTTTATTTATTTATTTTTAAGACATGAAATAGAGACAGTTCTCTGATATAGAATTTCCCCTTTCTTGAATGTCCACAGCATTACACTGGCCCTTATGTTTCCTCAGAGATTAGTGAATCTTTACAAATTTCAGAAGTTTATTTTTGTTTTTAGTTGCTAAAGTCATGTCTGACTTTTTTGTGACCCCATGAACTGTGGCCCCATCAGGCTGCTCTGTCCATGGGATTTCCCAGGCAAGAATACTGGAGTAAGTTGTCATTTCCTTCTCCCGGGGATCTTTCTAACCCAAGGACTGAACCCATGTCTCCTGCATTGGCAGGTTAATTCTTCACCACTGTGTCACCAGGGAAGCCCTTTCCAGAAGCTGAAAGGAAATGAAAAATAAGAAGAGTGGTGCATTCATAGGCACTGTTCAAAGGGCAGTTTAAGCTAATATTTTGTAGGTATGACAACACAGAACACTGAATCTATTTACTGGGTTGCCTTTCCCAAAATCCATTTCCTATTTTTTTCAACACGGTCAGTGTTTCTCCACAACAGTCAAAAATAGCATGGATTATTTTTAAGAAGTATTTTATAAAGATATTAAAAATATTTGGGAAGAGTGTTGCACTGTAGGCCTTGGTCTCGAAGTCATAGAGTGGTAGTTAAATATTGATGAAGAAGAGTAGAGTAGCCCTGGAATTAATACCACATTGGTTGATAAATTACCTTTTTTCCTGTTGGCAAGGAATTGTCATAGAATTTAAGACAGACTTTACATAGGTCAAAAAATAAATGGTATATATTTTTTTTTTTAGAAAAATCAAGAAATAGAGAACATGAAGAGTGAAAGAAAATATAAAATTAATTCCTCTTGCATAAAGGAGCAGGCTAATTAAGTTATCATGAAAACCAGTAAGAAGCTCTGACACTAATGACTTTCAATTAAGTGAGAAGCTGAANTTTTTTTTTTAGAAAAATCAAGAAATAGAGAACATGAAGAGTGAAAGAAAATATAAAATTAATTCCTCTTGCATAAAGGAGCAGGCTAATTAAGTTATCATGAAAACCAGTAAGAAGCTCTGACACTAATGACTTTCAATTAAGTGAGAAGCTGAAATAAGTGTGATAGGACTTCTCAAACACAAACTACAAGTAACTAACTGGTCGGGCATGCATTTTTCCAAAACCTATAATGAGAGAAAGTCAAAGTTTCACTCAAAAGAAAAGGAAAACCAAAGTTAAGAGATGATTTTTGACTGATAATAAGAGGACTTAGTATCTAAGGTATCAGTTTACAGTTACATTTTGTGCTTCTTTCAGTCTTTCTCTAAACAACTTCTTATTTTAAGCATCCTTAAAGGTCATGAGAAATGTCTAATAAAAATGTTTACATTTATGCTACTTACTGAGCAAGAAGTTAAGTTTTATAGGAAAAGAGCATCAGGGATGGAATTGTTGATTGTCACTGATGCTTTCAGAGCTTCTTGCCTAAGGAAAATCTCTATTGTAGGGAGATTCAGATTTAAGTTGACATCTTCCGGAACTGCAGGCATAGTACTTAGGAGGAAAATGAGCAGTATCTGTGGGGTTAGTCCTGTATTTCCAAACATGTTAAATGACGGTAAACATCAAAATCTCCTTTCAGAAACATCATCTTTCTCAATATTCATCGGAAGAAAAGAGATAGATAACAAGAGCCTGTTCTTTTAAATACAATCTCATTTCCAGAAAGGCAGTGTGTCTGAAATCACTGCTATAGCAAGTATTAAGCTCATCTGCCTGAAAAGAACAGGCACAGCTGCTTCCCCAGGGTGTATTGTCAGACGTTTTGATTTTCAAAGAGCAAACAGAGCTAAGATACATGTAACCCTTTTCATAACAGCTCATCTTAGTGCTCCAGCCCTCTGCACAGTCTTTCTCTCCTGCTAAGCAATTAGAATGGTCCTGAGCTTTTCAAAGCAATGATATAGATCGTTTTACCTTTATGTCCTGATTGCACAAAGCTCTATGGGAAATGCTTCTAAAGAGGTTAAAATGCAGCCATCTCCTACAAAGTCATGGTGCAGCCCCAAACTCAATCTCCTGCAGTGAAGACAAAGGAAAGAAAGCAGGATAGACAATTTGAGAAAATGATAAAGTCAATTCAACAAATATTTCTGCCGTCTCCTACTTAGCATAGCCAGGTCTGTTTTCAGCATTGTTATCTGTACTTTCCCTGCATTATGCCATTGAATATCTATAATGAACCAGTAAGGAAGAGATTTGCTGACTTCTAAGGAAAGGCATGCAAGATTCCTCTCTGCTCCTTTCTCAATCCTTTCTTCAGTCATTCCCTAAAACTGAGTTGCTGTTAAGGTTAAGTTATGCCATCTCCACAAAGAAAGGTCCAGTATGGACCCAATTTCAGGTTTCCTGCTGGACCTCAGTCCTAATGCATGAGAATCTGCACACAGCCCACAAACTGTAACAGCTTCCTCTCTGCCCTCTCTCACTCAGTGACCAGGCCTTTGACAGTGGCCTGAGCTGGCTCCCTTCTAAGCTCTGGAATCGATGGTCTTATCTTTCTCATTCTTTTCCCATTGTCACTAGAACGTATAGTTTTTTTTTTTAATTTTTATTTTTACTTTATTTTACTTTACATTACTGTATTGGTTTTGCCATACATTGACATGAATCCACCACGGGTATACATGAGTTCCCAATCCTGAACCCCCTCCCACCTCCCACCCCACATCAACTCTCTGGATGATCCCTGTGCACCAGCCCCAAGCATCCTGTATCCTGTATTGAACATAGACTGGTGATTCGTTTCTTACATGATAGTATACATGTTTCAGTGCCATTCTCCCAAATCATCCCACCCTCTTTATTATTTATTTATTTTTACTATTGAAATGTTTAATTGAAATGAAATTTAAATTTTCAAGTAGGTATAAATGGAAGAGGCTTGACCCACTTTGTTTGAGATCAAAAAGGAAAAAAACCCATACTTTTCCAAATTAAGTCCCCAGGTTCTCCTCTGAAGTCTGGACTCAGCATCCCAGCTGGCTTTGTGCTAGCTTCAAGGACTTTGTAAGCAAAGGTGACTTCATTAGGAGTGAATTTGGGCTTGTAGTTCTGGTCAAACGTAGTGATGCCATTTTAATTCCACCACAGCTCACACAACCTCAGCACTATTACTGTTACAGTTTTATACATGAAGGAATTCAACAGCAGGGAGTTTAAATAATTTGCCTAAGCTCACAGATTGCTAATATGTGGCAGAGTCAGGCTTTGAACCTAGGGTCAACTGATCCCAAAGCCTTTACTCTTTAAGTCATATTTATCCAGGTATAATTTATATGTACTAAAATTAACACCTTCAAGTTTTGCAATGTGATGAGGGCTTTTTTTTTTCTTTCACAGAAATTGATTCTTTATTTTCCATGAGGTGAAATTCACATCACATAAAATTAGCTATCTCAAAGTCATTAACAATGCTATGCAGTCACCTCCTCTATCTAGTCCCAAATCATTTTCAGTATCATAAAGTTTGTAATACTCATACAAAAAGAAAGAAATTATACAATATGCAACAACATACAGACCTTGAGGGTATAGTGCTAAATGAAATAAGTCAGTCATAAAAAGACAAATAGTCTTCCACTTACATGAAGTATCTAAAGGAGTCATATTCACAGAATCGAAGCATGGAATAGTGGTAACCAGGGGCTGTTGGGGGAAGGATAAACAAGTTAAAAATAAACAGGCATAAAGCTTCAGTAAAGCACAATAACTGAATAACTGCATGTTCAAACTACCGCACAATTGCACTCATCTCACACACTAGCAAAGCAATGCTCAAAATTCTCCAAGCCAGGGTTCAACAGTATGTGAACCAAGAACTTCCAGATGTTCAAGCTGGATGTAGAAAAGGCAGAGGAACAAGAAATCAAATTGCCAACATCTGTTAGATCATAGAAAAAGCAAGAGAGTTCCAGAAAAAACATCTATTTCTGCTTTATTGACTATGCCAAAGTCTTTGACAGTGTAGATCACAACAAACTGTGGAAAACTCTTCAATACATGGGAATACCAGACCAGTTTACCTGCCTCCTGAGAAATCTGTATGCAGGTCAAGAAGCAGCTATTAGAACGACATGGACAATAGACTGGTTCCAAATTGGGAAAGGAGTACATCAAGGCTATATATTGTCACCCTGCTTATTTAACTTCTATGCAGAGTACATCATGAGAAATGTTGGGCTGGATGAAGCACAAGCTGGAATCAAGATTGCTGGGAGAAATATCAATCACCTCAGATATGCAGATGACACCACCTTATGGCAGAAAGTGAAGAGGAACTAAAGAGCCTCTTGATGAAAGTGAAAGAGGAGAGTGAAAAAGTTGGCTAAAGCTCAACATTCAGAAAACGAAGTTCATGGCATCTGGTCCCATCACTTCATGGAAAATAGATCAGGAGACAATGGAAACAATGGCTGACTTTATTTGGGGGGGCTCCAAAATCACAACAGATGGTAATCCATGAAATGTAAAGATGCTTACTCCCTGGAAGAAAAGCTATGACCAACCTGGACAGCACATTAAAAAGCAGAGACATTAGTTTGCCAACAAAAGTCTATCTAGTCAAAACTATGGTTTTTCCAGTAGCCGTGTATGGATGAGAGTTGGACCATAAAGAAAGCTGAGCACTGAAGAATTGATGCTTTTGAACTGTGGTGTTGTAGAAAACTCTTGAGAGTCGTTGGACTGTAAGAAGATTTAACCAGTCAATCCTAAAGGAAATCAGTCCTGAATATTCTTTGGAAGGACTGATGCTGAAGCTGAGAGTCCAATACTTTAGTCACCTGGTGCAAAGAACTGACTCATTGAAAAAGACCCTGATGCTGGGAAGGTTTGCAGGCAGGAGGAGAAGGGGATGACAGAGGATGAGATGGTTGGATGGCATCATTGACTCAATTGACATGAATTTGAGTAAGCTCTGGGAGTAGGTGATGGACAGGGAAGCCTGGCGTGTTGCAGTCCATGGGGTTGCAAAGAGTGAGACACGACCGAGCAACTGAACTGAACTGAACTGAAGCACAATAAATAAGCTCTAGAAATCTGCTGTACAACGTTTTACCTGTAGTCAAGAATAATGTATTGTATGCAAAGCCTTGACTGTTAATGATTACCCTAAACTAAAATAGTTTTTTTAAAAACATTAACAATACAGACCACGTACAAACACCAAATAAATGGGACAATGGACAGTACTAGAGGAATTAAGAATAAGCAGCTATTCCAGTGGACAGTGCACTAGTCTTCATTAAAGACCACTTGGCCCATAATGAAGACCAAATACTGAAATGTAAGAAGAATGAAGCAGGGCACAGAAACAACAAAGGAAAAAGCCAGCCCAATTTAATAGAGCGCACACTCAGTGGGCCATTGAAGCTAGCCACATTGATGTTGGTACCCAGGGAGGGCTCCCAACAAAATAAACTAGCAGGTGGACAGAAAGTGACCAGGGGTCGGGAGTCATGCCCCACCTCCATTATGAATGTCTCCTTTCTCTTTTACCTCACTACTGACACCATCTAGGCCTTAAGTTGTTAAGAGAACTTAATGTTTATTTTCACTCTTTTTTTTTCAACCCCCCAAATGAAAACACAGGGCCTGTCATATTCAAATATACCTAAGAAAACTTGGCAACAGAATTTTAAAATTTGGAAAAATCTTGCGTCTTATTTGATACGTCAAATAACCACTGTTTTTAATGAATCGTTCTGTAATCAAGATACTTTCTCCTTAGTTTGGGTAACAGTGAGTGCTCTCTCTGAATATGTGAATTTTAAATTATGGTGTTATTAATCTAAATGAAGACAAACTTAAGTTATAAATCCATGTATGAGTTTGAAGATAGATGAATAGGAGATAATGCATTTTTTAGATTTAGATTTAAAGAGTTTTCTAGAACTCTGTAAATAGTATTATCTTAAGATAGACCATGAGAATATGGCTTGTTTATTTTTAGGTAAATATGTAGTATTTGAAATGGTCTCTGTAAGGCATTTGTTTGAAATTTATAAAGCTCTTTTGCTTAACAGTTCTTTGTGAAGAACTCACATAGTGTGAGTTATTTGTGTATTCCAAGCTCTAAACATCATTAGGAAATAAATTCAAAGGCAGAGATTTTTGTCTGAGAATGGAGAATGAAATGCTTAGACTATATTTTCAGAGCTGGAGGATTTTTCCTATGATGAATTTATTGACCAGTGTTTTTCACTTAAAAAAGATAGTTTCTTTAAGAGCCAATTTGCTACTTCAAGGAACTTCTCTAGTGTTTCACACAAACATAACAAAATTTTTCTTGCTCAGGATATTTTATGTGTCTTGGTGGAAAAAAACCTGGAGATGATAATAATAAAGTTATACTTTATAAATGAATGGGATTTAGCTTTTGGTATTCCATTAGGTTTATTTGTGGTAGAGAGTTCTGACTTTGAAATACAGATGACTTGTGTTATTGTGTGACTACCCTAAAGATAGGTATGGAACACTCATTCTGTCTCCTTTAAGGCTGTCTTTGACATGTTTGTGACACTTCATAGGGAGAGAATGAGGCTAATATATTCATTTTTAAACTGGTGAATTTGAGAATTTGAATTTCTTTTTAAGGATAAAAATGCTTCTTTTTCAGATAAAATTTCCAAAGAACCAAATTATATATGAAATGTATCAAAAAGAATCTATTTTGAGTAAAACAGGGCTGAGATCCAGATTCCTGCCCACTCAGAGTCCCATGATGGGACTGGAACATGAGAAGCACATGAGGCTCTAAGGATTGCCTGAAAACACTTTGAAAATCCTTGCTTTTGACCACCTATAAGGCTTATGTGAAGCTGTAGGATTTTAAAAAATGTCTTCTTAAAGTGGAGGAAGTGAAAAGGAATAATATTTAAAGCAGGAAATGAGCACAATATGGTTGTCTTTTGGGAAAGTGTATTTGGAAAATCTATTGGAATTCATTGTGTTTGATGATGAACAGTTCCTAGCCTGGTCCTCCTGATATTCGAATGCCTATAGAAACAGTAATATGGGTGAAATTAATCTATTAAGACACTTAAGGCCTGGTGACTCGTATGATAAAGAATCTGCCTTCAATGCAGAGACCTGGGTTCTACTCCTGGGTTGAGAAGATCACCTGAATAAGGGTATGAAAACCCACTCCAGTATTCTTGCCTGGAGAATCCCCATGGACAGAGTTACCTGGTAGGCTATAGTCCATGGGGTCGCAAAGAGTCATACTGAGCCTGTAAGCACAGCACAGCACACAAGTCCTTTGGAGACCTTAAGACTAAACTACTGATTCTACTTAGAGAAGCAAAAAGCAAAGAAGAAAAGGAAAGATATAAGCATCTGAATGCAGAGTTCCAAAGAATAGCANCAGGATTGTTGGGAGAAATGTCAATAACCTCAGATATGCAGATGACACCACCCTTATGGCAGAAAGTGAAGAAGACCTAAAGAGCCTCTTGATGAAAGTGAAAGAGGAGAGTGAAAAAGTTGGCTTAAAGCTCAACATTCAGAAAACTGAGATCATGACATCTGGTCCCGTCACTTCATGGCAAATAGATGGGGAAACAGTGGCTGACTTTATTTTTTGGGGCTCAAAATCACAGCAGATGGTGATTGTAACCATGAGATTAAAAGATGTTTACTCTTTGGAAAGAAAGTTATGACCATCCTAGATAGCATATTAAAAAGCAGAGACATTACTTTGTCAACAAAAGTCCATCTAGTCCAGGCTATAGTTTTTCCAGTGGTCATGCATGGATGTGAGAGTTGGACTGTGAAGAAAGCTGAGTGCCAAAGAATTGATGCTTTTGAACTGTGGTGTTGGAGAAGACTCTTGAGAGTCCCTTGGACTGCAAGGAGATCCAACCAGTTCATCATAAAGGAGATCAGTGCTGGCTGTTCATTGGAAGGACCGATGTTGAAACTGAAAATCCAATAGTTTGGCCACCTGATGCGAAGAGCTGACTCATTTTAAAAGACCTTGATGCTGGGAAAGATTGAGGGCAGGTGGAGAAGGGGACGACAGAGGGTGAGATAGTTGATGGCATCATTGTCTCAATGGACATGAGTTTGGGTAAACTCTGGGAGTTGTTGATGGACAGGGAGGCCTGGCGTGCTGCAGTTCATGGTGTCGCAAAGAGTCAGACATGATTGAGCAACTGAATTGAACTGATTGATTCTACTTTAGTTTTATATTCCTTTTGTTTCTTTATGATCCTCAATCTTTCAGTCCTTGAGGCAAAAAAAACTGACATCATCTTCTAAAAACTAATTTGGTAGATAGCATATAGAGAGTTAAGGTTCAACAATGCCATATTCCTGATTTGGAGAGGCAGTGCCGATTTAAACTAGATGTGCCTATGGTCAGACCCCTTGTCACAGTTTTTGGTTCAGAAAATGTTTCTCCACAAATAGAATTTTCATGTGAATAAGATCTGTAGATAGATAATTAGATAAATATAGATAGATGGATCTATACTAAAAATAGACAGATATACTAATCTTTGGGGAAACCAAAGGTTGCAGGTGGGAGTTTCAACTTACCAATGGTTCACAAGTTTGGTATAGTATAAGGCTCTCTAAGACCATATAAATTTTAATAATAAAAAAGGGTAAAAGAAGTGAACCTAAGTGTAGAAGAAATTATTAGCATAAACATGCTAATTACGTCAAGTTATTTTTAAATGACTATATTAACCACATGTCCTCTAAGACTATCTGGTAGAGGTGGTGGTTTAGTCACTAAGTCATGTCCGACACTTGCGACCCCATGGTATCTTAATGAAAAAAACCAAAAGATATATATAGATATGTGTGTTTGTGTGTGTGTGTTTGCACAGTCATGTCCAACTCTCTGTGACCCTTTGGACTGTAGCTTGCCAGTCTCCTCTGTCCATGGCCAAGAATACTGTAGTGGTTTGTTATTTCCTTCTCCAGGGGTCTTCTAGACCCAGGGGTCAAATCCACATTTCCTGTGTCTCTTGCACTGCAGGCAGATTCTTTACCCATTGAGCCATCAAGGAAGCCTATTTATGTAATCACAAATAAATCTTTGGCTGACCTCAATTTTTTTTGTTAATAATATTTATCTTTGGATAGATCAAGTAAGTAATTATATAATATCTGGGAAACCACTTTTGGGTAATAAAACAAAGATATAAAGTCAAAGAGATTAAGTATTAATCCTGTTATTTTATCTTTGAATATGAAATAACATGTTTTTACTTTTTTACTCTTTCCAAAATATATGCTTGTTTTGTACATTAAAAAGCTTAACACTAACGTCATACCAGTAGAAATGAACATTCTTAGGGCTCAGATTATGGCCTATAAATGTTTCTTAATTAAAAAGAATCAGTACTCTTTGAAGAAAAAGCTTATTCCAGTTCAGAATGATAAATATATGAGACAAGTGAAAGTAGAAGTTGCTCAGTCATGTCCAACTCTTTGCAACCCTATGGATTCTCCTGGCCAGAATACTGGAGTGGGTGGGTAGCCTTTTCCTTCTCCAGGAGATCTTCCCAACGCAGGACTGAACCCAAGTCTGCATTGCAGGAGGATTCTTTACCAAGTGAGCCTCAAGGGAAGCCCAAATATACAAGATAAACCTGAAATATTTTCTCATATCAGAAGGCAAGAAATCTATTTTAAAAACAGTCATAGTTGTCTCAAATGGACTAAAGAATCTATCTGAAGGGAACACCAACAGATCAAAGATGGGATAGTTTGAACCGGACAAAGAATATAATTGCACTAGCTGAAACAGCTCAGATATATAAAATATCCACTGTAACAGAATAAAAACATAAACTTATGTTTTAATTTTTGAAGTTTTCTATGGTATCAATTTTTTTTCAAATGAGTAAGTAAAGGAAAAAGGAATCATTTTTATAAACAGACTGTACTTCAAGATAACTAAATAGTTGATGAGGAAAAGTTCTTTACATAAGAATTCCAAGGTTAAATAAAGAGAGTACCATGCAGTATAGTAAATTACCATTTCCAGACTGTAATAAAATAATGGATCTAGGCAGCCATTGGTTCTGAAACCAATTGGTGAGATACTGATGAGAACTTTATAGTGAATAAATGAAGCTGGCACCACTCACATCAACTGATTAGTGTTAATATTAGTAAACATGGAACAATCAGACATTTCCTTCTTCCTGATGTGATACAATAAGAAATACAGAACACCATCTATGGAGTTTTCTTACCATTGCATCGAAATTTAACCAATTCTCTAGTTTTAAAGATGAACATGTTAAAAACACAACATGGATACAAGTCTGCCAGATCCATAAAGTGGGACACTCTACAGAACAAATGATTTGGTTAATTTGACACATAGATAACATAAAAAAATGGGAAAAGTAGCATATATCTTAAAAAGTTGCTTAAGAGATATATAAATCTAGTACAATGCAGGATAGTGTGTTTTTTCTGCCTCAAAAATGCTGTTCATAAAATAATATTTTTGAGATAAATAGGAAATTTGCTCATTGAGTCAGCATTTAATGATATAAAGGAAATAATAGGCTGTTAGTATGCTAAAGCTCTTGTGGTTATATATTTTTAAACTCCTTATGTGATAGACATATATGCTGAAATATTTACAAAGTGTTTGGTATTCCCTTTGGTTTAATTTATGAAACAACATAAAACAAATAAGTCGACAGGGTTGCTAAAAAAATAAACATTGTTTAAGTAGCATATATCAAGTATCTTACTTTACATAGGCATCTGTTCTTTTTAGTAGTTCACAGTGGCTTTTAAAAATATTCCCACTGATAACCTTAATTCCTTAAAAATGGATTCTAAAAATTCATTTTTTGCATATGAGTACAATGAAGAAGAAATCAATAATAATGGCAATAATAATAGAGAACTCTCCTAAATAATGACGGAGTCAAGGAAAAATGAAACATAAAGGAGCACATTAAATTACATTATGCGATATGTTGAATTAACACCTTTAATAGAAGAAGACAATTTTGGTTCTTTAGAAAAACAATATTAATGTCACAATACTTGCAAAGAATAACTCATCCTATATTACTGATTTTAAAATTTTAATCAAAATTTGGAATGGAGGAGAAATTACAAAGTTTATAGTGGAAGACCATTTTTTAAAATATAAATTTACTTATTTTAATTGGAGGCTAATTACTTTACAATATTGTATTGGTTTTGCCATACATCAGCATGAGGATTCAGAGGAAAAAGTTACCCTTGAAATGTGTATTTAAAAAAATACTTTACTTTTGTCCCCTGGAATTTTATTCAGCTGGGGAAAATTTTCCTCTGCCACTAAATTAAGATTTGCCTATCCTGTCACTTTGCTCTTGACTCTCAGGTAATGTAAAAACTCAGTGTTTTTATATGGGAGAGTCAGTAACATTGAAATGTGGTTTCCTTTTCTGACTGTCTCTTTCCCCACTTGTCATGGCAATGGTGGAGACAGGAAATTTGCACTGGACTGATACTGTTGTAAAATATCTTCATGCTGTCTAGGACTGGCAAGTAAATTAAGCCTGTTTTGCTTTCATGCAAATCCCGTTGCTGTACTCTTCTGATCTCAATTCCTTTGAAATAATGTCTTCTATTCCTCAAGGAGTTGTGTTTCCTTAGTCCATGACGTTTCTGCTGTCTGCTCTAAAGAAGTTCTCTGTTGGCCTCCTGTTATCTCCTAATTATCAAGGGCTGAGTGGCTCAAGTCCAGCAATATGTACTAATACTAGTACATATTGGTTCTTGNTTTCATGCAAATCCCGTTGCTGTACTCTTCTGATCTCAATTCCTTTGAAATAATGTCTTCTATTCCTCAAGGAGTTGTGTTTCCTTAGTCCATGACATTTCTGCTGTCTACTCTAAAGAAGTTCTCTGTTGGCCTCCTGTTATCTCCTAATTATCAAGGGCTGAGTGGCTCAAGTCCAGCAATATGTACTAATACTAGTACATATTGGTTCTTGCATTAGTCCTCAGTTCAGTTCAGTTCAGTTGCTAAGTCGTGTCCGACTCTTTGCGACCTCATGAATTGCAGCATGCCAGGCCTCCCTGTCCATCACCAACTCCCGGAGTTCACTCAAACTCATGTCCATCGAGTCGGTGATGCCATCCAGCCATCTCATCCTCTGTCATCCCCTTCTCCTCCTGCCCCCAATCCCTCCCAGCATCAGAGTCTTTTCCAATGAGTCAACTCTTCGCGTGAGGTGGCCAAAGTACTGAAGTTTCAGCTTTAGCATCATTCCTTCCAAATAACACCCAGGGTTGATCTTCAGAATGGATTGGTTGGCTCTCCTTGCAGTCCAAGGAACTCTCAAGAGCCTTCTCCAACACCACAGTTCAAAGGCATCAATT
>SJYA01000598.1:303822-346498 GCA_006410615.1 Neotragus moschatus | reverse complement strand
CCCCCCCCCCCCCCCCGAGTTTTTATTATGCTTAGTAAAAAGAAACAGGGAGAAATGAGTCTGTGCTATCTTATTCCCAGCAGAAGTTGCATTTAATTTTGAAGTCCACAGAAAGTTCAGCTAAATCTCACCTCTTTACCACCACTTTATTGTCATGAGCTTCCCACAAATATTTGAAAACTATAAGTCCAGTGATTTTCCTGTTGTGATCCAGAGTGTACCAAAACCAAATAGCCTCATCTAGAAAGGCTCTGAGCTGAATATTTTATGTTATAAAAACCTACTTGCAAGCTCCACTTTTAAGCTATTTGATTGCTATCATAGTGGACTTGCTATATCAGAGAACAAAAAGTGGAAAATTGCTTTCAAAGGTCAATTTTGATCACTTCTCTCTCACTCATAGGCATAGAAATTGAGTTGCCTTATTATGGAATTTTCCTTGTCTCTTGTTGGCATGATTGAGTCTCTTAATTTTCATTCCTTTTAATTTTATTCAGTGAATTAAGTCATCATTTGTGTATGTATGGAAATGTTCTAACTGAGCTTATTATGCTTGAAAAGTAGTGACGATAACTATTTTGACTTATTACTTTCTGTTTGGTTAGGATAATCAAACATTCAGCAAGGGAGAATAAAAGCACTGTAGGTGGTATAAATGAGCATGAAAAAGAGTTTCTAAAAATCTCTCCCAAATAGAGAACATTTCCCATCCCTCCTCTCTTCTTCCCACTCCACCCACACCCTTTTCCTACTTTTAGACTGTTCTTAAACCAGGAAGTAAAAGTTGTGAGTGGGAAGGGGAGGAAAGAGTGTGTGTGTATGTGTAACCAACAAGGGAATTTATTCTCTTGATGAATCATAATGATTGTACTATAATCACACATTTTCATATACAGTCCTGAATTCCTGTGCCAGCGTCTACTCCCTTTGCAACTAGGAAAGCTGGCTTTTTCTATTTCCTTCTCCAGCTTTTCAAAACAAACTAATATAATCAGAAAACTAGAGGTATAAGACTTCAGACCATCAAATTCCAGCATTTTGCTTATAGGTGTGAAATCGAGAGTCTAGAACATGATAAGAGTCATTCAAGCTTACGTACTGTTAATGTACTGTTAGAAATGTAACGCCATTTCTAACCCTAACATGGGTTAGAACCCATGGCTTTAAGGCCAGCACTCTTTTTATAATACCATGTTGTCTCATTTTAGTTCTAGTCATTATGAGCTGTCATGCTTTAATACATACTATTAGGTAAGGCCTGGAATAAATGAGAGGCTGTCTCATGCTGTTTGGAACTATAAAATGTCAGAAGAACAAACAAATAAAAAATTGTAGTGACAATTTATAGCTTGAAATGTAACTCAGTGCCTATCATTCAAGCAACTAGTACCGTTGGTACTCCTTCACACATTTTGTCTTCATCTTATCTTTTCTTGGATTGTAAAAGAATAGAGATATTATAGGAGTTGTATTTTTTTTTTAAATTTACATTTCAGTTCCTTCTGCTGCAGTAGGACAGAGTATAAGCCCAGGTACTTAAGGGAAGAGAAGGGACCGACAGTCAGACCACAGAATTTGTCCCAACCCCTTCTATGTGCCCAGGTCCAGCTGAGATCGTTGCACATTGGAGATAATAGCTATTTTAAATTAATTATTGAAATAGATATTTGTGGCTCAGATGATAAAGAATCTGCCTGCAGTGCAGGAGATCTGGGTTCTATCCCTGGGTCAGGAAGATCCCCTGGAGAAGGGATTGGCTACCCACTCCAGTATTTTTGCCTGGAGAATTCCACTAAAAGAGGAGCCTGGTAGGCTATGCGATCCATGGAGTTGCAAAGAATTGGACATGACTGAGCAACTAACACTTTATTTTCAGTTTTATAACAAGACATGTTTGGTTCCAGGCTGTGTATATTAGGACAAAGCAATTGATGACAATATTACTGAAAAAGTGAAAATATTAGTCGCTCAACTGTGTCCAACTCTTTGTGACCTCATGGACTATAGCCCATGAGGCTTCTCTGACCATGGAATTCTCCAGGCAAGAATACTGGACTAGATTGCCTTTTCCTTCTCCAGGGTATCTTTTGACCTAGGGATTGAACCCAAGTCTCCTACATTGCAAGCTGATTCTTTACTGTCTGAATCAGTATTATTCAGTTCAGTTCAGTCAGTCAGTTGTGTCCGACTCTTTGAGACCCCATGGACTGCAGCACATCAGGCTTCTCTGTCCAGAGTCAGATCAACCCCCAGAGCTTGCTCAAACTCATGTCCATTGAGTCAGTGATGCCATCCAACCATCTCATCCTCTTTTGTCCCCTTCTCCTGTCTTCAATCTTTCCCAGCATCAGGGTCTTTCAAATGAGTCAGTTCTTTGCATCAAGTGGCCAAAATATTTGCACTTCAGCTTCAACATCAGTCCTTCCAATGAATATTCAGGACTGATTTCCTTTAGGATTGACTGATTTGATCTCCTTGCAGTCCAAGGGACTCTCAAGAGTCTTCTCCAACATCTCAGTTCAAAAGCATCAATTCTTATGTGCTCAGCCTTTTATTATGGTCCAACTCTCACATCCATACATGACTACTAGAAAAACCGTAATTTTGACTATATGGACCTTTGTCAGCAAAACTGTGTCTCTGCTTTTTAAGATGCTTCATTGGTTTGTCATAGCTTTTCTTCCAATGAGCAAGCATCTTTTAATTTCATGGCTATAGTCACCATCTGCAGTGATTTTGGAGCCCAAGAAGATAAAGTCTGTCACTGTTTCCATTGTTTCCCCATCTGTTTGCCGTGAAGTGATGGGACCAGATGCCATGATCTTACTTGTTTGATTGTTGAGTTTTAAGCCAGCTTTTTCACCCTTGTCTTTCACTTTCATCAAGAGGCTCTTTAGCTCCTCTTCACTTTCTGCCATAAGGGTGGTGTCATCTGCATATCTGAGGTTATTGATATTTCTCCCAGAAATCTTGATTCCAGCTAGTCCTTCATCCAGCCTGTCATTTCGCATGATGTGTTCTGCATATAAGTTAAATAAGCAAGGTGACAATATACAGCCTTGATATACTCCAANACTTTCTGCCATAAGGCTGTTGTCATCTGCATATCTGAGGTGATTGATATTTCTCCTGGCAGTCTTGATTCCAGCTAGTCCTTCATCCAGCCTGTCATTTCGCATGATGTGTTCTGCATATAAGTTAAATAAGCAAGGTGACAATATACAGCCTTGATATACTCCAATTTTGAACCAATCCATTGTTCCATGTCTGTTGCTTCTTGATCTGCATACAGATTTCTCAGGAGCCAATATTATTAGTGGTTAGCAAAAATTTGGAAAGTGGTTCCAAAGACTCTCAGAGTTTTTAGAATTAGAAAAGTTAGAGTTAGAATTAGATTTATTTTGAATCTGGTATGTGATGAAATGGGAAATCCCACCTCCCAAATCCTGATTGGTACCAGAGAGTGGCACAGTATTGTTTATGGATCAATTAGTGAACGGAGATACATCCCAATTTATAAAGCCAGGATGAGATTAAAAATTACAAGACCAAGCACTTCTCTCCCATTTTCACATGGACCTGGATATAATCCTGCTTGGATGTATAAGTTGTGATCATAGCCAAGTGTAGCTAAATTCATGTCAAATTAACATGTACGTGAAAGTCACTCAGTTGTGTCCAACTCTTTGCAACCCCATGGACTGCATAGTCCATGGAATTGTCCAGGCCAGAATACTGGAGTGGGTAGCCTTTTCCTTCACCAGGGGATCTTCCCAACCCAGGGATTGAACCTAGGTCTCCCACATTGCAGGTGGATTCTTTACCAGCTGAGCCACCAGGGACGCCATGTCAAATTAGGGAAAATTTTATTTCCAGTCATCTGTATGTCTTCAGACTGATGGCTTTAATGTGGAGGTTGAGGAGCTTGTGCAGAAACACAGGAAGTTTTTGAAAAGCCTGTCAGAGAAGACAGCGGAGTGATGCAATTTAGGAAAATGCAGAGGTAAGTCTGTACAAAAGTGTTGCAAAGATACAAATTGTAATTAATGGGATCTTCTCAGGGAGACAAAGACAATCTGGAGAAATAGAAATAAATTAATTTTAAGTGCTGTCTGATCATAAAACTAGGGAAGTGTTTGTCAAACTGTTGAAAAATTTAGTGGAAAAGAGGAAATTCAGTAGGATCATAATAACTATATTCAAGTATCTTAAAGATGATCATGTGATATGAAAGATGAAATGAGGTATACTGAGAAAGACACTGAAGAGTAGAACTGGGACTAGTAGGGGAGTTACAAGGAGAAATATTTCTATGAACAGGAGAGGAAAATGATGTCTAAAACTGATCAAAACTGTAAACACCTGCTTCAGGAGCTAGTTTAATCTTATCGCTTGTGGTGCTCAAATGACAATTTAACAAAAGCAACATAAGGGGAATTCAGGAATATGAGATTCATAACCATTCTCTTCATAATGAACACCCATACACCAAAATCCAGTGGCTATGATTTTCTAATTCTCCTAAAATCACTGTGGCTATTAAGCACTGGGACTAGAAAAGTACCTGGCTGGCCTACTTGACATCTACTCCAAAAACAGCAGCTCAGTGCCTCTTGGAACTATGTATGTATTTCTATACTAATATTCCATATTAACTGGACTTTCTTGATAGCTGAATGAATCAGCCTGCATTTCCTTAGGTAAGCTAAGGTGTTGATGTTTTAACACACACATGCATGCGTGCACACTCAGTTGCTCGGTCGTGTCCAACTGTTTGTGATCCATGGACTGTAGCCCACCAGGCTTCTCTGTCCATGGAATTTTCCAGGCAAGAATACTGGAGTGGGTTGCCATTTCCTTCTCCAGGGGATCTTCCCGACCCAGGGATTGAGCCCGTGTGTCCTTCATCTCCTGTATTATCTGGAGGATTGTTTACATTAAGCCACCTAGGATGCAGATGGTAAGGAATCTGCCTGCAATGTGGGAGACCTGGGTTCAGCCTCTGGGTTGGGAAGATCTCCTGGAGGAAGGAGGGCATGGCAGCACACTCCAGTATTCTCGCCTGGAGTATCCCTATGGACTGAGGAGCCTGGCGAGCTATAGTCCATGGGGTTGCAAAGAGTTGGAGATGACTAAGTGACTAACACTTTCACTTTTCTTATGGATATAACAAATACCTGTGGTATCAGTAATATTCCTGGTGGGAAACAAAACTCACTGCATATGGTTCAAACTAGGAGAGTAATGAAAGAACTTCTTACAGAGTTGTAGGTAAACAATAAAATTCTGAGACTTACAATAGCCAGGAGGTTATTGCTACTAAGGTTGATAGGACTGGTGAGGAATCAGTATTCCAGGAGCCAGTGGGAGCTGAACTATGGTAGAGACGCTGTCCAACTGGACCTGTAGTCATGGAAAGTCACAGCTACTGCCCAGCTGATTCAGGTAAGGAAGAAACTTATAGTCCCTCTTCTCCCACACTGTCTTCCGCCAATGTCACTTTTTCAGCCCATTCCATCTGAAAGTGGGAATGAAAAGGAAGCCCAGCTAGAATGTAGCAGAGAAAGAATCTAGACAGTCAGCAGAAGAGCATCCAGTAACCTACAATACACATTAACTGAAGTGCTGCCCTTAGTAAAAACATGTATTGCTAGATATTGATTAGGCATGTGCCTTATTCTGGTTATTTTTATATATTATTGTTGTTGTTCAGTCACTAAGTCATGTCCGACTCTTGCTGACCCCATGAACTGCAGCATGCCAGGCTTCCCTGTCCTTCACTATCTCTGGGAATTTGCTCAAAATTTTTTGTATATTTCTGTTTTTTTTTTTTTATGTTTGTTATTGTTGTTTTTGTAAAATCTTCAAAGGCAGGTTTTTGATTGTGACTTTTATACTGAACAGACTGCTCATCTCATAGAGGCTTAAAGCTTATTTTGCTTCTCATTTTCTTCCTTTTTGTTTTTTTCTAAGATTTTATTTCCCGGTGTTTCTCCTTATACTTGTCACACAATCCTTCAAAATCCGGTGACATTCCCTTTATCAAAAGCTTGTATTGTTTGTGTTACTAATTTAATGATTGACAAAGATGACTGCTAGACAAATGATATAAAGTAACTATGGATGGTAGTTAAAGTCTTCAATGCCAGCTGTTTAAATCAATGGAACCATTGTTAGGACATTGGATAGACATTAGCGAACATAAGAAAACCACAGTAATTTCAAGAAGTAAACATTTCTTAGAAAATATATCAAATGTTACATCTTAAGCCTTTCATAGTTGCTTTTGCCAAACTGCATATTTGAAAGAAGTATAAATACAAAGTCATATCTTTTGAAGTTTCTCTGACACCAATTTTCACGGATGCTTTATGTTTTGACCTACAGATGTCTTTGGTTTTCTTTCTATTTTACTTTTTTCATTGCCTTCCCGTTTTTTCTCTCCTGTCTTTGGTCATATATTCATCACAAACTATATCTCCTAGTATTTAGATTTAGAGAGTTATCTGAAATTTCATGGCCATTACAGAAGAAGGTTGTGTGAAATACAGAGAAGGAAGTCTCTTTTAATGTTTTTTACACTGGCTTCTACTAAGTCCAATCCTCCTATTAAGTCTTCTCCAACCCTGTCTTTTATCTAAAATAAAACAACACCCCCTGCAAAAAAAAAAAAAAAATCAGGTCCTCATTCCAAGGCAGGAGGAAGCTCTTCCTCAGACAGCATCTAATTGAGACAGTAAATCTTTCCTCATTTGGACTCTGCCCTGGAAATTGAACACTCTTATATGAAGTTGCTCTGTAATGAGCAAGATGGTGTTTTATCAGTTTGAAGATTGCTATTTCACATTTTCACGCTCAAGAAATGAGGATTCAACTTATAATTGAAGATATTTTAAAACATCTGTAGGTCAGACATTGATAGAGTTGTCATTTCCTCATACATTCAAACTTGGTTTTTTTCCCTCTTTTATTTTTTTTTTTAATTTTTGATGGGCTCTATGGCATCTAGTCAACATCTCAGTCCATAAATAAAGTGGCCCACTCAAGGATAGAATAAATTTCTTGTTTGTTGTCTGAAAATCATTTACTTATACCTTCTGGGAAGATAAAAAAAGAGCCAGTACAAAAATATACATGTCGGGCTCAAAGCTTGGTGGAAATTTTCATAAATGATGTGTGCTCTCTTTTAAGAAGTGTTATATTATTGAAGCTCTAAGAAAATCCCATGGGTGGAGGAGCCTGGTAGGCTGCAGTCCATGGGGTCGCTAAGAGTCAGACACGAGTGAGCAACTTCCCTTTCACTTTTCACTTTCATGTACTGGAGAAGGAAATGGCAACCCACTCCAGTGTTGTTGCCTGGAGAATCCCAGGGACAGGGGAGCCTGGTGGGCTGCCGTCTATGGGGTCGCACAGAGTCAGACACGACTGAAGCGACTTAGCAGCAGCAGCAGGTACTGCATAGGTTGATATTATGTGAAATAAATAAAGATATAGATGATACTGATGCCATGATGAAGAAAGCAGTACTGTTCTTGTCTTTCTACCATAAACAATGAACTGTACTATTTTTGATATTTGACAACTGGCAAGACATGTCTGGGATTCTCAAGAGAGGAGAGACAAAGAGGTAGTCTATGCTTAAACCAGATTTTCTGCATAGAGTTACTTTTGTTTCTGGTGGTACAGAGAAGGAGAACCCAAGCAGAGCCCTAGATACTTGCTGAGTGAAAAAACAAAGATCTGATTTCAAACAAATAAGTCAGTGAGAGTTTTCAAAGCTGGTTATTGGAAAACAGATAGCTATGCAGAAGAGTTCCAAAAATCTGCACAAGGTCCCCCAGAGTCTGTTGCTAAAGAGTAAGCATGAGTCGGGTGAAATCTAGGCAAAGAATGTCAGAGAAGCTAAAAGCTTTACAATTCTCAAAGTCCACATAGGGCTGGAACAGACACATTCAAGTTTATTCAGAGTAGAAAATCCTACTGGAACACCAGGGTATTTTTAATAGAAATTGAAAAAAAGTAAAGCTTTAGAAATATGGCTTAAAACTCTGGATTAAAAACTGCTAGAGATCTCTGCAAACAAACCTGGAAAATATCAAGCTAATTTGCAAGTAATGTAATCACAGCAAAAACAAAATTCTACGTGCTATAAAGAAAACAATAAAATCCAGACAGTCAACAACATAACAAGTCAGGAATCAAAAAAATCATTAGGCGTAAATAAAGATGAAAATGTGATCCATAGTTAGGAGAAAATTCAGTCAATAGAAATAGACTCAGAAAGGAGAGAAATCAAATAATTATCAGATAAAAGTTTTAAAAATGTTCTATGAATAATATTAGTAATTAAAATAAGATATGAACATAACAAGTAGAGAAAAATAGATACAAAATAGAGGCAAGTACTTCTGGTGATCAAACATACATTATTTAAAGTAAAGGAAAGTCACTGGATAAGTTTTGTAGCAGATTGGATGCTGCTGAAAACAAAATCTATAAACTCATAGTAGAGTAATAGACCTATCAAAATGAAACGGTGAAAGAGAATTGCTGAACAAAGACTTAGTAGGATGTGGGAAAACATCCATTAGTGTGACTAGTCAATTGGAATTTGGAGGATAATGGAAAATATATAAAGAATTAATGGGTAAAATCTTTCCAAATTTGATAGAAACTCTAAAAACACAAATCCAGGTGCTTCAAAGAAAAAGAATATTCAATAGAATACCCAAATATTCAAAGATAATAGATGCAAAATTACACCATGGTAAACCACAGTGAAATTTCTGAAAATCAGTGATGAAAAAGCTATTAAAGTCTGCAAGAAGTGAAAATAAAACAGAGTCATTACAAACTTTCTATCAGAAATACAAGTCATAAGACAATGGAACAACATTATTAAAGAGATGAAAGAAAAGAAGTCTCCTAAAAATACTATGTCTAGAGAAAACATCCTTCCAAAATAAAGACAAAATACTTTGTCAGACACAAAATCTGAGAAACTTTGTTTCTGGAAAACTATATGGCCTACTTATAAATTAGTCCAGAGATGTCAAAGCACCTCATTTTTTTTGTTTTGTTTTTTCTTACTTGTTTTGTCTTTGCTTTTGCTTCTGTTTTAAGAAAGAAAATGTGGATCCCAGAAATTAAATTAAAGCTTCATATTCATCACTGAAAACAAAAAGTCTTTGAATGGATTTTTAGTCAAATAGCCTGTAGCACTTAGAAGAGTAAGTGGCATCTTCAATATTGAGTATGAATTTAGAACAAAGACATGGCAAACCAATTCATTATTTCCCTACTGGTTTACCTAAGAGGCAGAATAAGAGCATGGGGCAAGCACAGCATATCTTGATTTTCAAATGTACCTCAGCAAATTCTCTCATGACTCCTGTGGGCAAAACAGAAAAAATTATTTACTTCTGCACTCAGTACATTTGGGTGCTTTTTCTTAGCTGACCAAAGTTATAATACAAATCAGAAGAAGAAATTTAACAATATGAAATTTTTTGATAACTGAAAAAAAAAAGTGAAATTGTTAGTTGCACAGTCATGTCTGACTCTTTGTAACTTCATGTAATGTAGCCCAACAGACTCCTCTGTCCATGGGGTTTTCCAGGCAAGAACACTGGAGTGGGTAGCCATTCCCTTCTCCAGGGATCTTCCCGACCCAGGGATTGAAATTGGGTCTCCTGCATTGCAGGTGGATGCTTGACCATCTGAGCCGAAGTAAGACATTTCAGTTATCGAGAGGAAACAGAAAGTCCTATTAAAATGTTAAATATTCTTTTATAATAGAAAAATGTTCAGCTACTAATTAAATATTCATACAGAATAAAATTATGGAAAAGTCACTGATTAGATAATAAAGTGTATAAACTCTTTCCTTCTGTAACATCACTTTCCTTATGTCACTATATTTGTCTTTAGTTCTGTGTCTTCATATTTTGAAAAAAAAAAGTGAGATTTTGGACTTGAAAATCTGAAGTTCTTTTTGCAGTTTCAATAATCTCTTTTCTTACATCTCTATTCCTGCCCTGCAAATAGGTTCACCTATACCATCTTTCAAATGACATCTCATTCCAGTATTCATGACTGGAGAATCCCATGGACAGAGGAGTCTGGCAGGCTACAGTCCACAGGGGCACAAAGAGTCAGACATGACTGAAGTGCACACACATGCACACACACACAATCACATACCACATACGTGTTAGCATGCACACACACATACCACTTTTCTAGATTCCACATAACGTGTTAATATATGTAATAATATTTGTTTTTCTCTTTCTGACTTACTTCACTCCGTATGCCAGATTCTAGGTCCATCCAAGTCCCTACAAATACTCCAATTTTGTTCCTTTTTATGACTGAGTAATATTTTATTGTGAATATATACCACATCCTTTTTATCCATTCATCTGTCGATGGTTATGCTCACATGTCCTGGTTATTGTGAATAGTGCTGCAATGAACATTAGGGTGCATGTGTCTTTTTGAACTATGATTTTCTCCGGGTATATGCCCAGTAGTGGGTTTCTCTTGTGGCTCAGCTGGTAGAGAATCTGCCTGCAGTGTGGGAGACCTGAGTTCAATCCCTGGGTTGGGAAGATCCCCTGGAGAAGGGAAAGGCTGCCTACTCCAGTATTCTGGCCTGGAGAATCCCATGGACTATACAGTCCATGGGGTCACAAAGAGTCGGACACGACTGAGTGACTTTTGCTTTTGCTTTTTCGCTTTCATGCCCAGTAGTAGGATTACTGGGTCATATAGTTCTATTTTTAGCTTTTTCAAGGAAGCTCTATACTGTTCTCCATAGTGGCTGTATCAGTTTACATTCCCACCAGCAGTACAAGAGGGTTCCCTTATCTCCACACCCTCTCCAGCAATTATTATTTGCAACTTTTTGGTGATGATCATTCTGACATGTGTGAGGTCACATAGGCATGGGGAGGGGCTGGAGAGGGGACGAATTAGGAGATTGGGGTTGACATATGTGAGCTACCATGTATAAAATAGCTATTGGGAACCTGCTGTATAGTGCAGGGAACTCAGCTCAGTGCTCTGTGACAACCTATATGGAAGGGATGGGCAGGGGTTGGGGGTGGGAGGGAAACTCAAGTGGGAGGGGAGATATATATATATATATACACACACACACACCTATAGCCGATTCAATTCATTGTACAGCAGAAACTAATACAACATTGTAAAGCAACTATACCCCAGTAAAAATATTTTTCTAAATTTCTATAAATGGTCACAAATCCATTTTGGTCATTCAAATACTCTAAAGTGGAGAAGTAAAACCATAGATAATCCTGGGACCCACATTAACACAGTAAAAAATATAACTCCAGATACTTTGTTTAAATTTGAAAGTTAACTTAGCATTTTATAATAACTTGTCTTTGTAAGATTTTTCTGAAGTGGTTAAAGAAACCTATTATAAACTCTAGGTAAAGGCAAATCCTTTAATTAAACATGCTGCATCTGCCTAGGTACACACTGGATGGAAAATTAGAAGGCTTTTAAATATTTAAGAGGGAGGAATATAAATTGGTAAGAGAATATTATTAGAGAAGACAGGATGCATAAAGAATAGTCAAACATAAATTAATTATTTCTCTCCTCCCTCAAAATAGTAGACATAATTACTAAAGATGATGAGGTTCAAGGCATGAATATTCCCCATCTTTATTTTGATTTACTTCTGTTTCTCTAAGAATTTCTTTCATTGATTTGTAGAATATTTATTGGTAAAATGTAAAAGATATGAAGTCTGATAGTACACAAACACATACACACCCCCCACACACACACCATGAGTACTTACGTTTTCCAAAGAGGCCTGTAGGCCTGAATATTAGCCAGGAGGGAAAACCTAGCAGAGTAAAAATATTTGGAGACTTTTAAAAAGGGTTAAATTGTTTCAAAGAAGAACATATTGAGACACATATTGGAGGAACATGAATATGTATATTGTGTCAGTATATTGAGCTCAGTTGCTCAGTTGTGTCCAACTCTTTGCAACTCCATGGACTGTAGTCCACCAGGCTTCTCTGTCCATGGAATTTTCCAGGCAAGAATCCTGGAGTGGGTTGCTGTTTCCTACTGCAAGGGATCTTCCTGACCTAGGAATCAAACCCACCCCTCTTGTGTCTCCTGCTTTGACAGGCAGATTCTTTACCATTGCAACTCCTGGGAAGCCCCATCAGTACATTACTGGTTCTTAAATAGCAGTTTTATTAAACAAGCCAAATTTGTAATAATTATATTCTTGCTTATTCTCAATAATGCTTAAATATTTTTAAAAAATTCTACAAATAAAATACTAATCCTGGGAATTTTCTTAATTGGGCACTTAGATGACACTTTCTCTTGTTATCTGATTTCACTGAAGACTCCACTACCACCTCAAATTGTAATAACATTTCAGCTTCCCACTTGTCATTTATGCAAAAGAAACAAAGAATTATGTTTTATGAGTTGGAACATAAAACCAGGAGTCTTCCTTTAAGAGGAAACTTTTTGAATCTATTATGAAACCCCAGAAGAAATGGTAACACTCAAAGTCTGGCTGAGGGGGTAGAAATAAGAATATTAACTTCCATTGTTAACATTTCTGCTTGTGTGATTCATAGGCAGCAAGCCTTCAACTTTGCAAAAACTGGATTTGTTTCTTTCCTGAAACCTCTGCCTTGCATGTTTTCTGACTCTATGAATGATCCTAAAGGCATGCTGCTGCATATGATGTGACTGAAATGGTTTGGGCAGTCCTGAGACAGGTTGATTTTGGGTGGGGATATGGGGAATAATGTAATCTTACATGGTATTTATTTAATCGTTCCCTGAAATGGCACTTGTTAATTACCTTAAAAAATTTTACACCTGTGAAAACTATGCTTATGGGCTTCCCTGGTAGCTGAGAGGGTAAAGAATTTGCCAGCAATGCTGGAGACTGCAGTTCATCCCTGGGTCAGGAAGATCTCTTGGAGAAGGGAATGGCATCTCACTCCAATAGTCTTGACTGGAAAATCCCAGGGACAAAGGAGCCTGGTAGGCTATACAGTCCATGGGGTTGCAAAGAATCAGACATGGCTAAGCAACTTTCACTTCACTTCACTTCAAAAATATACTATGAAATATTTCAAAATGTTTTTTAGCTAATTTTATGTATTATCAAGTATAATAACTATCACAATTCTTAAAGTCATAAATATTTCTCCCATGTTGCAATTTGTGATGTTGTGGCAGTGTATTCAGGTGTATTATAACATGAGGCACAGAATTTGAAGAGGTCCCTTGGGTTCATGGGTCACCATGTCCCTTGATTCTATGCTTAACCTGGCATCATCACCCACTAGATTCTTCAAGACTGAAACCCAAGAATTTTCTTGAGTTACTCCTCCATACCTTCTATGGTAGTGGTTTAGTCTCTAAGTTATGTCTGATTCTTGTGACCCCATGGACTGTAGCTCCACAGGCTCTTTTGTCCATGAGATTTTCCAGGCAAGAATACTGGAGTGGAATTTCCTTCTCCACACCTTTACATCATAATAAGTTATCAACTACACTTGGTTGTAACTCTGAAGTTTTAAAAGGGGTCCAAGGTGGGATTTTGTTCATAAAACCTACTTTTCTCTTTTTAGATACTCCAAGTTTCTCAAACATGTGAGTATAGATAAAGGATATAACAACCAAATGGGACACAAGATATTACATGGCAGTTACTAGTGATGTTCACCAAGTATTGACAGCTTTCCAGCTTCCAGGCTCGAGGCTGAACTGCACTTCCACACCACATTTTGAAATTAAGTCTTTCTTTGAACAATGAAATTTGGGGGAAGTGACAGGTATCTCCTCCCACTGGTGCCTTTAAAATCCAGTGAGGGATTTGCCATATTCCCTCTCACTTCTATTATGATCTGGAAAGCATAGGCTTACATAAAGCTTTAATATCCCAGCTCCCTGAGCAACTGTGATGAGCAGACTCCCTGTCAGCCCACATTGGGCATAGACAGGAGTAGTATATATATACTTTGGTGTGTTAAGCTACCAACACTTGGAGACTGTTTATTCTTGACAGTATAAGCCATTTCATCCTGACTGATGATTTATCATTTAACTGACAGTTGAGCAAATGCCTAATATGTGTCTTCCTGCCATGCTCCATGGAGAGCCTCTGAGATGAAAATAGATTGAAGAATAGCAGCCTAAGTGAAGTCTCTTGTTTCTTTGACCATTTAGTATAAAATGTCAGTGACTGCAGAGAAAACTATGTAACCGTCAGCCACCTGACTAAAAAATGACAGGGTCATACCTATGTCCTGAGTAATATTCATCCAAACCATAAAACAGGATTCTTCTGTAAAAATTTCATCAGTGTTTGCTGTTAATTGATAGCTTTTACCTTCTCCCACATCTCATTGTTGGGGCCTGTATATTCAGGCATGTTGGTGAAGAAATGGAATAATGGCTGGACCTCAAAAGAAGCCCTAAATTCTATTACTTGGAACAGATTTGCTGGCTTGCCCCTAGAGACCAGACTCTTATTAAGGCAGTACGTGAAAGATGAAAGCACATCATGGCTCTTGTTCATTAAGGCATAAGAACTTTAAACACTAAATAAATGTAGTTTGGGCTTCACTGATGACTTCACACTAAAGAAGAAAAGTGAAAGTGAAAGTTGCTCAGTCGTGTCCAACTCTTTGTGACCTTATGGACTATACAGTCCATGGAATACAGGCCAGAATACTGAAGTGGGTGGCCTTTCTCTTCTCCAGGGGAATCTTCCCAACCCAGGGATCAAACCCAGGTCTCCTGTATTGTAGGCAGATTCTTTACCAGCTGAGCCACAAGGGAAGCCCGAGTATACTGGAGTGGGTTGCAGTAGAGAATTTGCCTGTAATGCAGGGGACATAGGAGTTGTGGGTTCAGGTTTGATCCTGGGTCAGGAATAGTCCTTGGAGGAGGAAATGGGAACCTACTCCAGTACACTTGCCTGAAAAATCTCATGGACAGAAGAGCTGGGCCAGCTATACTCCAAAGGATCTCAGAGAGTTGGACAGCACTGAGCGACTGAGCACGTGTACGTCTAGGGTTCTTGGATTTTGGCAGATAGTGTTAGCCATCTCCGCTTTCTTAGTGAGAAGTTAGAAAGCTGTAACAGGCGATACTGTATTCTTTCTCCATATAGGAAAAATAGATTCATTCTTAAATAGAAGGATAATGCTTCCTTCTCCAATCTCTTTCAAATTTATTAATATTTCTTTATCCTTGCTTCCACTAAAGGAATTCGCCCCATCGTGTTACCTCATTTGGATTATACTGGTAGAATTCTATAAGACTCCCTGAGTTCTACAGTCTTCAGTCAGTGTTTTATATTATAGCCCCGATTGATGTTTTTCTGAAAATGCAAATCAGATCCTTCAGAATCTTAAAATCCTCCAGTGCTGTCTCAGATGGGAGTTTTTAATGTTCTCCCTCTTCTCCTTTGCCTTATCATGCACAACTCAGTATTATAATTTGCTACAACTGCACTAAGCATTTAGTTATTTAAGAGCCCTACTCTCCCTCTGGGCAGTTGCGTGCACCATTCCAGTTGCTTCCTTTCATTGACTGTCTACTAATAATACCGGTTTCAAATTTAAATGCCTTTTCTTCTGGAAAATAGTGGTTAACTGCCATATGCAAAAATTGTGACCAAAAAAAAAAAAATGATCCTGGTACAATCTCATACTTGAAACGTTTTATTTCTTTTATCCTGACTACTATCCTGTGAAGGCCTAGAGGTGGTTGGCATAAGCAAGGAATAGAATATAGGGAGAAAATTAGATTTGTCTTTCCTAATATTATATGCTGGTAGGATGACGGATGATACTGAGAGTACTGACCTGTAGAGATAAAGGTCATGAAGGTCCACTTCAGTTATTTAAAAGTAGCCTTGGCCTAATGAGGTTCACAAGACCATGCCTATCATTCCACATGGAGGGTTATGGTAAAAGTCTTATAATAATAAACAGACGTTTTTCTAGTCTTAAAACTTTTCAATTTCCTAAATCTAATCCATTCTCCCAACTACATTTAATTTATGTCTCCAGATTTTCTCTCTGTATTGACTTTTCCCCCTTGATCCACAAATATACTCATGGTATCATAAATGAATCAGTTTCTTCAATTTGTTACTGTTGAAGTTATTGTCTCTCCTATCTTCCTCCTTCCTCTTGTGACCACACCCTTTGATAGAATAAATTGCACCAATTCCTTCCCACACTCAATATTTACTCATTTCTCTATCGAGAATGCTTTGACCCCACCCTCAGCTGGTGATTAACACTGACTCTCAGTTGTCAGGATACTTCATGTTCACAGATGGAGAGACATACTCTCTGCCAGTGTCTTAACCCAATCTCACCACAGTATATGATGATATTAATATCTTTTTCTGAAATTCTCTCTCTTTTTTAAACTCTTAAGATCAGTACTATTTTGATTCTACTTTCTTTTACCCTACTTCTCCTGGGAAAATAATTTTCCATTACTTGAAAACAAATTATACTTTGGCTCTATTTTTTTTCACTGTCCCTTAAATAAGTTCTTAAAATACCTTCATAGTTATGTTTCTAGACACAACTCAGTTAATTAAAAAAATATACTTCCTGTATGATGAGCACGCTAGAATTAATGTGAACATGAATTAGATCTAGTCCTTGATTACTGAAAACTCCCTTGGAGGATCTGACTCAGTAGTTATCCAATGACACGTGAGAACCGTCTTTTGAATGAAAGTCCCAGTTGATAAGATTCAAGAAAAACTGATCTGGAATAGTAGTTCTTAAACTTCAGTGTCCCTAAGCATCACTTTAGAAACTTGTAAAAATAGAAGATTTCTAGGTTTTCTATCTTCCTATAGTCAGATTTAGTAGAATTGAGATAGGCTTCAGACATTGGAATTTTTATTAAGTCCCCACCCCAAATTGTGGTTATGTAAGGGATATGAAGACAGTTATGTAAGAAACATTGGTTGAATGAAACATCAGGTAGAAAACAGATGGCAAAAACATCTGTGAATCTAGACAAATATTTTGTCTCATATGGTTCTATTATGTTTTCTGCCTTTTTCCTTCTAGAAGTTTAACAATGAGTTCTTTCAGAAGGATTGAATTAGTTTATGGGAACCCAAGGTCCTTAGCTGATACGAAGAGCATTAGTGTGCAGACTCACCTAGATAAACTCAGGTGTGAAAAGGTCTTATTCCTATCCAGGAAGCTCCCACTGTTATATCGTCAACTAGGAACTGCATTACCCCTCCCATCTATCTCATAAATATGTAGAGAGGTAAAAGAGTGTGCTCCTCCTCCTGGAGCACACTCCAGGTAAGTGGCTCAACTACTCCTTCTTGTGGGATGATGATGAAAACTTGGAGGATAACATACATCCAACTACTTTCAGTTCAGTTCAGTTCGGTTGCTCAATCGTGTCCGATTCTTTGCAACCCCATGAATCGCAGCACGCCAGGCCTCCCTGTCCATCACCAACTCCTGGAGTTCACTCAGACTCACATCCATTGAGTCAGTGATGCCATCCAGCCATCTCATCCTCTGTTGTCCCCTTCTCCTCTGCCCCCAATCCCTCCCAGCATCAGAGTCTTTTCCAGTGAGTCAACTCTTCGCATGAGGTGGCCAAAGTACTGGAGTTTCAACTTTAGCATCATTCCTTCCAAAGATATCCCAGGACTAATCTTCAGAATGGACTGGTTGGATCTCCTTGCAGTCCAAGGGACTCTCAAGAGTCTTCTCCAACACCACAGTTCAAAAGCATCAGTTCTTTGGTGTTCAGCCTTCTTCACAGTCCAACTCTCACATCCATACATGACCACTGGAAAAGCCACAGCCTTGACTAGATGGACCTTTGTTGGCAAAGTAATGTCTCTACTTTATCTGCCTGCAAATTTCCCAGTAAGTGTATTGTATTGTGTTCCTGAGCCCCTGGTAAAACCATTGCTGACCACAATGGGCATATCACATTTTATAGCCATATGGTGATAAGAAACAGATGAAGGAGTTTCTGCAGGCCATCCTAAAGGGTCACTCTTCAGGTGGTGTAATGGTAAAGAATCTGTCTATAAATGTAGGAGATGCCAGAGATGTGGGTTTGGTCCCTGGGTTAGGAAGATCCTCTGGAGGAGGAAATNAGTTGGTGATGGACAGGGAGGCCTGGCATGCTGCAATTCATGGGGTCGCAAAGAGTCGGACACGATTGAGCGACTGAACTGAACTGAACTGGGCTTCCCTGGTAGCTCAGGTGGTAAAGAATCCACCTGCAATGCAGGAAACTCCAGTTCAATTCCTGGGTCAGGAAGATCCCCTGGAGAAGTGAACTTGCTACCCATTCCAGTACTTTGGCCTTGAGAACTTCATGGACTGTATTATATAGTCCATGAGGTCACAAAGAGTTGGACATGATTAAGAGACTTTCACTTCACTTCACTATCTACCTTAGTGGCTCTAACAAGACAGGAATTGAATAGAAATTTTTAAATTATTTGCATAAATAAGCAATTAACTTGAAAAGATAAAGCAATTAACTTGAAGAGATAAAGGTTAAAAATTCAATTTAAAAAATCTGAATTGTGTTACATATCCTAAAGATGAAATTAAACCAAAACAGGTGCAATAATATATACATATGTATCAGTATTATGGCAACATTGGGAATATCATATTTCTAGGCATAAAAATAACCAAAGGCAATTCTTGAAAGACGAGATTAACATACCTTTGGAAGCTCTTCAATCTGATTAGCATCTAAGTAGAGCTCCTCCAAAGTTTTCTCAAAAGTGAAAATCTCTTTGGGAACCTGTTCCAAACTGCAGTGAGAATAATCAAGAGTAGTGACAGTCTCCTCTTCTCCTCGAAGACAACGACATGGTACCAACCGCACAAATAAACTTCGTTTTGTAGTCATTTTTAGACACTGAAATATGCAAACAAAAATAAGTTTAGTAAAAGCATTCTAACAATTTCTCAAAACAAACTAATCATCACAGATAAATATTCCCTTCTGTAAACACAGTCAACAGAATGCATTTACACTGCTTTCCTATCAAATTTCAAATATTTGTTGTTGTTCAGTCACTAAGTCCTATCTGACTCTTTGTGATCCCAGGCTCTCCTGTCCTTCACCATCTCCTGGAGTTTACTCAGATTCATTCATGTCCATTGAGTCAGTGATGCTATCTGCACATCTCATCCTCTGCCGCCCCCTTCTCCTTTTGCCCAGCAACAGGGTCTTTCCCAATGAGCTGGCTCTTTGCATCAAGTGACCAAAGTATTGGAGCTTGAGCTTCAGGATCAGTCCTTCCAATGAATACTCAGGGCTGATCCCTGTAGGAGTGACTGGTTTGAACTTGCAGTCAGGAGACTCTTAAGAGTCTTCTCCAACATCACACTTCGAAGGCATCAATTCTTCAGTGCTCAGATTTCTTTATGGTCCAATTCTCACATGACCACTGGAAAAACCATAGCTTTGACTATCCACACCTTTGTTGGCAAAGTGATGTCTCTGCTTTTTAATATGCTGTCTAGGTTAGTCACAGCTTTCCTTCCAAGGAGCAAGTGTCTTTTTCATGGCTACAGTCAGTGTCCACAGTGAATCTGGAACTCAAGGAAAAAAATATCTGTCACTGCTTCCACATCTCCCCCTTCTATTGTCATGAAGTGATGGGACCGGATACCATGATCTTAGCTTTTTTAATGTTGAAGTTTTAAGCCAGTTTTTTTCACTCTCCTCTCTCACATTCATCAAGAGGCTCTTTAGTTTCTCTTCACTCTCTTACATTATGATGGTATTATCTGCATATCTGAAGTTGCTGATATTTCTCCTGGCAATCCAGCTTGATATTCTAGCTTGATATTCATCCACCCCAGCATTTTGCATGATGTACTCTACAGAGAAGTTAAATAAGCAGGGTAACAATATACAGTCTTGTCTCACTACTTCCCAGTTTTGAACCAGTCTGTCGTTCTATGTCAGGTTCTAGCTATTGCTTCTTGATCGGTTTCTCAAGAGGCAGGTAAGGTAGTCTGGTATTTTCATCTCTTGAAGAATTTTCCACAGTTTGTTGTGATTCACAGTCAAAGGCTTTAGCGTAGTCAATAAAGCAGAAATAGGTGTTTTTCTGGAATTCCCTTGCTTTCTCTATGATCCAATGAATGTTGAAAATTTGATCTCTGGTTCCTCTGCCTTTTCTAAATCCAGCTTGTACATCTGGAAGTTCTTAGTTCACATACTGCTGCTGAGGCCTAGTTTGAAGGACTTTGAGCAAAATCTTCCTAGCATGTGAAATGAGCACAATTACACTGTAATTTGAATGTTGTTTGGGATTGGAATGAAAACATGTTTTCCAGTCTGGTGGCCACTGCTGAGTTTTCCAAATTTGCTGACATATTGAGTGCAGCACTTTAACACCATCATCTTTTAGGATTTGAAATAACTCAGCTGGAATTCCATCACCTTTACCTTTATTTATAGTAATGCTTTTTAAGGCCCACTTCACACTCAAATTTATAGTGAATTTAAAAATAAACTCAAGCACTGTACTTCACAAAATGATCCTAAAAGTAACCATTTGTTGTTGTTTGTTCTGTCGCTCAGTTGTGTCTGAATCTTTTCAATCCTGTGGACCGCAGTACACCAGGCCGCCCTGTCCATCACCACCTCTTGGAGCTTACTCAAACTCATGTCCATTGAGTCGGTGATGCCATCCAACCATCTCATCCTCTNCACAAAATGATCCTAAAAGTAACCATTTGTTGTTGTTTGTTCTGTCGCTCAGTTGTGTCTGAATCTTTTCAATCCTGTGGACCGCAGTACACCAGGCCGCCCTGTCCATCACCACCTCTTGGAGCTTACTCAAACTCATGTCCATTGAGTCGGTGATGCCATCCAACCATCTCATCCTCTGTCATTTTCTCCTCCATCAATCTTTCCCAGCATCAGGATCTTTTCTAATGAGTTGGCTCTTCACATTAGGTGGCCAAAGTACCGAAGCTTCAGTTTCACCATCAGTCCCTCCAATGAATATTCAGGGTTGATTTCCTTTAAGATTGACTGGTTTGATTTCTGTGCTGTCCAAAAGACTCTCAAGAGTCTTCTCCAACGCCACAGTTCAAAGTAACCATTTATATGCTTCTAAAAGAATCATTTCAGAATGACACCTCCCTTATGGTAGAAAGCCAAGAGGAACTGAGGAGCCTCTTGATGAAAGTGAAAGAGGAGAGNTCCCTAAGCATCACTTTAGAAACTTGTAAAAATAGAAGATTTCTAGGTTTTCTATCTTCCTATAGTCAGATTTAGTAGAATTGAGATAGGCTTCAGACATTGGAATTTTTATTAAGTCCCCACCCCAAATTGTGGTTATGTAAGGGATATGAAGACAGTTATGTAAGAAACATTGGTTGAATGAAACATCAGGTAGAAAACAGATGGCAAAAACATCTGTGAATCTAGACAAATATTTTGTCTCATATGGTTCTATTATGTTTTCTGCCTTTTTCCTTCTAGAAGTTTAACAATGAGTTCTTTCAGAAGGATTGAATTAGTTTATGGGAACCCAAGGTCCTTAGCTGATACGAAGAGCATTAGTGTGCAGACTCACCTAGATAAACTCAGGTGTGAAAAGGTCTTATTCCTATCCAGGAAGCTCCCACTGTTATATCGTCAACTAGGAACTGCATTACCCCTCCCATCTATCTCATAAATATGTAGAGAGGTAAAAGAGTGTGCTCCTCCTCCTGGAGCACACTCCAGGTAAGTGGCTCAACTACTCCTTCTTGTGGGATGATGATGAAAACTTGGAGGATAACATACATCCAACTACTTTCAGTTCAGTTCAGTTCGGTTGCTCAATCGTGTCCGATTCTTTGCAACCCCATGAATCGCAGCACGCCAGGCCTCCCTGTCCATCACCAACTCCTGGAGTTCACTCAGACTCACATCCATTGAGTCAGTGATGCCATCCAGCCATCTCATCCTCTGTTGTCCCCTTCTCCTCTGCCCCCAATCCCTCCCAGCATCAGAGTCTTTTCCAGTGAGTCAACTCTTCGCATGAGGTGGCCAAAGTACTGGAGTTTCAACTTTAGCATCATTCCTTCCAAAGATATCCCAGGACTAATCTTCAGAATGGACTGGTTGGATCTCCTTGCAGTCCAAGGGACTCTCAAGAGTCTTCTCCAACACCACAGTTCAAAAGCATCAGTTCTTTGGTGTTCAGCCTTCTTCACAGTCCAACTCTCACATCCATACATGACCACTGGAAAAGCCACAGCCTTGACTAGATGGACCTTTGTTGGCAAAGTAATGTCTCTACTTTATCTGCCTGCAAATTTCCCAGTAAGTGTATTGTATTGTGTTCCTGAGCCCCTGGTAAAACCATTGCTGACCACAATGGGCATACCACATTTTATAGCCATATGGTGATAAGAAACAGATGAAGGAGTTTCTGCAGGCCATCCTAAAGGGTCACTCTTCAGGTGGTGTAATGGTAAAGAATCTGTCTATAAATGTAGGAGATGCCAGAGATGTGGGTTTGGTCCCTGGGTTAGGAAGATCCTCTGGAGGAGGAAATGGCAACCCACTCCACTATTCTTTCCTGGACAATCTCATGGACAGAAGAACCTGCCAGGGCTACAGTCCATGGGGTTGTAAAGAGTGGGACATGGCTGAGCATGCACACAGGCTATCCTAGTTGTGGAACATCCTTCTGGGGATAATAACAGATCACCAAGATGACTGGTGACCAGGTGGCCATATTGGCTATCAAACACAACAGTCTCAGAGTGACCAAGTCCTTGGTCAGATTGAAATGCCTTCTACCTGGGTCTTTGTCTTATTCATGAACTGTTATATCTGTAGCTTCCCTGCACCATGAAATCTCAAGAGTAAAAGAATCATCTGGGTATTCTAAAAAAATAGTTTAAAAAAAAGATGTAAAAATGGGCAAGCAGACAACTATAAGAAGGCTACTAGTAGACAGTTTCAGCAGAGCTTGGGGGATCCAGCAGGAGAGCTTGCGCACAGAGTCAAAACATACAGCCAAAGAAACTTATCCTGTGGCAGCTACTCCTCTAAGACTGGGTGGTGGGGTGGATGGGAATATAGCTGCCCAGAACAGACTTAAGAGAAATATATGGAGAAGATCAGTAAGAAATCAGTGTAGAGCTAGGACCAGGTTCTCACCCCAGGCTCCATTTCCCACTGTTCATCTCAGGCTCCATTTCTGATTTCCCACCCTGGGGAGAGGCCTCTTTTAAGGCCTTCTCTGCTGGAGGTTCTAAAGCTGTAGTCAGTTGTTTTATCTGGACTGCCTTGCTGTTCTTTTGTTAGGCTGTATAATTGATTTAGACTTTGAGCTCCTTAAATCCAGCACTAGAGAGAGGACAGGTTGGTTGGATGAGATCACTTGACCCCTGCTGATGGACTTTATTACATTTGGCCAGGGGCGTTGCTGAGAAATGACTGTAATTCTGAAGCTTGCCACAGTCATGCAATTGAAACAGTGCCACTTTCCAGGAGTAGAGAATCAATCAGTCTCTATACAGAAGACTTAATGCAGGCAGGGATGTTCTAGAACACTGTTTCACAGTTCAACAACCTGGTTTGACTACTTCACCAAAAAGAGTCACTAGTACTTAGTACTTCACTGTGGTTTGTCAAGTCGATACAGAGAACTATCTACTGTTGTTCCAACAGTGACCTATATCATAAAGGTAACTTAACAAGTCACATCTGTTACTGGAACTTTGTGTGCATTCTTGGATCAGCTTTTTTCCTTGCTCCTCCACAGAGAAGGGTAAACTAAGTTTGCCTTCTTTTAGCAAGAAGTCTGAACATACAGACTGTCCAAAACTCTGCAGCTAGTGTTGTATCGTCAGTGGGTTGGGAAAACCATAATATAATGTGAATTATTTGTTAAGATCCAGCATGCCATTGTATTACCTTTTAAACATTAATTCTTCATTTGAATTTTTTAAATAAACACAAAAAGAAAGTATATTAAACCACCATATGTATATCTTATAATATCAATATACACATTCTTAATATCAACATTTACTAACACTTTGATGTTCCTATTTCATTTATACTGTCATTTTTTTATCCTCTGACAATATTTTAAGCAAATTTCAGGTGAATATTCATAATATTTTTAGATTGGCCCCACCAACAAAACTACTTGCATTTGCATGCCATTCAGGCATAGTCAACTAAAAATGGATGGACCTTTCATAATGACAAAAATCCAAGGTCTTCTTGAGACTCAAGGGTCATCAACCTAAAATGATATTCCCCAGCTTGTTAAGAGCAAACTACTGACCATGCAGCCACCACCTAAAACAAAAGTGACTTACCATCTGATTGGCCTTCTTGGGAGTTTTACTATAGCCAAGTCACCATATAGCTAGCCAAGATCAAATGGGATCCTTAAAACAAGAAATCTCGGAAAATTCCAGGTATCAGTAACACAAGCCAAGTCATGTCCTTTGCCTCTACTATCCCTTTCAGAGTCAATGTTATAATTGTTGTCTGTGAGTAGTCTTAAAGATGGTTGATGCTCTTGCCTGTGAGATAGCCAATACTCACTGGCCCTTATTTTTTGAATTGAAAGATTTCCTCCCGTTGCTGACTAGTACCTAACTTCTGGACTCTGAATGACAACCTGTCCTAAAATCTCATACTTGAATGTGAAGAACTGACTTGCTGGAAATGACCCTGATGCTGGGAAAGATTGAAGCAGGAGGTGAAGGGGACGACAGAGGATGAGATCGTTGGATGGCATCACCGACTCGATGGACATGAATTTGAGCAAGCTCCGGGAGTTGGTGATGGACAGGGAAGCCTGGCGTGCTACAGTCCATGGGGTTGCAAAAACTCAGACATGACTGAGTGACTAAACTGATTGACTGAACTGATCCTAAAATCATACTCTCCCTGATGGAAACTTCATGACTTCTTGACCACATATTCATCTTTCAGTGGGTCATCTCTGAACCTAAGTCCATAAATTGAAAGAGCTCCCTGAAAACTCCATATGAAAGTGTCTGTTCAAAGCAAAACCTTCCTGGGACAGAACCTATCCTTTTATTTAAAGTAGATACTACTGATCTGTGACCTATAGTTTGTATAGGATGGTATGAAGTTTCTGAGCCTCCCTCTGCTCCGCACTTTCTCTAATCTTCTCAGAAGGAAACAATACAAATAGGTTATTAAAAAAATCATGCTTAAAAAAACAAATACAGAACAGTAGTGGAACACAGAAATTTGGAGTTAGAATACTTGAGCTCACGGCTTAGTCCTGTAGTCTCATCGCGTACTGGCCAATTTCATCCCTTCTTTTCCATCCAAGTTTCTAGGAAGTGGTCTGTGCTATTGGTTTTCATTTTGTCACCTGTGGCTCACCCAAATCAATCTTGATACACACTTCTATCTGTGCCATCTTACTAAAAGTGCTTTCCCAAGGTCACCATCATATCTTTTATCAAGAGTGACTTAACCACTGCAGGACCTGGTCCCTTTGACCTTTCCAACCTGCTCAAAACTATCTGGGGTTTTTTGTTGGTTTTCCAGTTTTTTCCACAAAAGTCAGTCTCGCTCCTTCTTTCTCTCTCAACTTTCTTTCCATATTTTTCTTTTCCAGATATTTCTCTTCAGATATTTCCCGTTTTCACTTTTAATAGTCTGCCTGATTAACTTAATCTCTTTCCTTATGCAAACACGGACAGAACTAAAATATAATTTTAGTACAGGCTTCTGGTCTCTAGGTTTCTATATTCAACTCTACTTGAATGTCCCTTTGAGCATCCAAAACATTAAAAATTGAACTCTATCAACATTTTATATCTTTAGTATCCACCTAGTGGTTCGTCTGAAAACTTGGTATTGTCCTGTGTCCTGAATTTGCCTTCATAGCCTTTGTGCCCTTTTTCTTCTCAGCATCTGCACTGCCTTCAGTGGAGACCCTGGCCTGCTTCAGTCTCTAGTCTTAGCTCTCCTTAAACTCTTTATATATATATATATAAATCTAAGAACCTTAGGAACCTATTAAAATATCTTCATGATTTCCCATCGCTTCAAACTGCCTTCCAATCTCTTCAGCTTACCATAAACATTTTTTGTCATCTTGGTGCTCACATCTACAGTCTCGTTAGTTGTCACTTCACCCTTGTATCCTGCGCTCCAGCCATCCTGCACCACTTGTGGATTCCATGGTTCCATGACTGTGCAGAAGTCTGTCCCTTATTCTGTTCTGATGTTGCTACTTTTATTGCCCTCTGCAGTGCTCAACCTATAGTGTCTAACTTCATCAGTCCTTAAAATTTTACTTACCTACTTTCTAGCAGCCTCTCCTAATACACATGCAGACAACGAAACTGAATGAGCTGCCTTTCTTTGCTTTTATATATTTTCATAGCATTCTGGATTTACTTTCTTGCAAACAACAATACTGTATTTTAATTATTTGCTGTCCATCTCCTCACTATTGTGTTTCTCCTTAATACTGGCACTTTGCATTAGTTTTCTTTCTCCTCTCCATCATCCAGCACCCTATGGCACAAGATAAATATTTACAGTCCTCACAGTGAATGAATCCATGGTTTATAACCAACCATATACTCTTTGTCAAAATGTGACACAATAACTCTATATTGCAGGTTCCCCATTTATTAAATAAGAATTTTAGCAATATCTACCTTACAGGATTGTGAAAGTTAGATGAAATGTTGCATATGAACAGATTTTGATACTATAAAACATTAAAAGATTCAATTTAGAGCTCAATCCTTGGTTACGGTTCTTAGTCAATACAAATGTGTTTACATTTCTCAAAGATGTTTGGATTTCATAAAATTTGCATGCCCTTAGAAGAGATCCGCTGGAAAAAGCAAGAGAGTTCCAGAAAAACATCTATTTCTGTTTTATTGACTATGCCAAAACCTTTGACTGTGTGGATGACAAGAAACTATGGAAAATTCTTCAAGAGATGGGGACACCAGACCACCTGACCTGCCTCTTGAGAAATCTGTATGCAGGTCACGAACAACTGTTAGAACTAGACATGGAACAACAGACTGGTTCCAAATAGGGAAAGGAGTATGTCAAGGCTATATACTGTCACTCTGCTTATTTAAATTATATGCAGAGTACATCATGAGAAACGCCGGGCTGGAAGAAGCACAAGCTGGAATCAAGATTGCTGGGAGGAGTAACAATAACCTCAGATATGCAGATAACACCACCCTTATGGCAGAAAGTGAGGAGGAACTAAAGTGCCTCTTGATGAAAGTGAAAGAGGAGAGTGAAAAAGTTGGCTATAGCTCAACATTCAGAAAACTAAGATCATGGCATCTGGTCCCATTTCATTTCCCATGAAATGATGGGGAAACAGTGGAAACAGTGGCTGACTTTATTTTGGGGGGCTCCCAAATCATTGTAGATGGTAACTACAGCCATGAAATTAAAAGATGCTTACTCCTTGGAAGGAAAGTTATGACCAACCTAGATAGCATATTCAAAAACAGAGACATTACTTTGCCAACAATGTTCTGTCCAGTCAAGGCTATGGTTTTTCCAGTAGTCATGTATGGGTGTGAGAGTTGGACTATAAAGAAAGCTGAGTGCTGAAGAATGGATGCTTTTGAACTATGGTTTTGGAGAAGACTCTTGAGAGTCCCTTGGGGACTCTCCCTTGCAGGGAGATCCAACCAGTCCATCCTAAAGAACATCAGTCCTGGGTGTTCATTGGAAGGACTGATTTTTAAGCTGAAACTCCAAACTTTGGCCACCTGATTGATGAGCTGACTCATTTGAAAAAACCCTGATGCTGGGAAAGATGGGGGCAGGAGGAGAAGGGGACGACAGAGGATGAGATGGTTGGATGACATCACCGACTCAGTGGACATGATTTTGAGTGAACTCTGGGAGTTAGTGATGGACAGGGATGCCTGGCGTGCTGCAGTCCATGGGATCATAAAGAGTGGGACATGACTGAGCAACTGGACTGGACTGAACTGAACTGAGAAGAGATCAACCTAGCAATCACTTCCATGATCGGAAAACATAAGTAAAAACAGAAGGCATGTAGCTAAGACATTACATTTGAGAACAGAAATGCAAACAAAAGCAAGATACATTGAAATGCCTATACTAATGCCCAAGTACGGGCATTAGATATATACATATGATGATCAGTTCAGTTTAGTTCAGTCACTCAGTCATGTCTGACTCTTTGTGACCCCATGAATTGCAGCACGCCAGACCTCCCTGTCNGGGAGCAGGAGGAGAAGGAGACGACAGAGGATGAGATGGCTGGATAGCATCACTGACTCGATGGACATGAATCTGAGTGAACTCAGAGTTCGTGATGGACAGGGAGGCCTGGCATGCTGGGATTCATGGGGTCACAAAGAGTCAGACATGACTGAGCGACTGAACTGAAGTGAACTGAACTGAATAAAAGAAAACGGTTTTCTCCTAAAGTCCTTTTTATGCAGACTCCTCTATGTGTTATCTCTGTTGATAAGATTCATCCACCCCTTCCTGGTATTGGGAAGGGGGCACCTTCTCAAAAGGAAGAGACTATTTGTCCAGTTCTTTGTCTCTTTTTTTATTTGGTATATATATTCCTTTTCAACTTTTTTTCCATTATTTAAATGTAGTTAATTTACAATGTTGTTTTAGTTTTAAGTGTACAGCAAAGAGATTCATATATATACATATATTATTTTTCAGATTCTTTTCTGTTATAGGTTATTACAAGATATTGAATGTGGTTCCTTATGCTATACAGTAGGTCATCATTGCTTATTTTATATATATTGATATTTATAGTCTTCAAAAATTGCAGAAAGAGTTTAACTTCTATGTGATTCCTTTCCCCATCCTTTTCCGTCTCTCCATTCCAAGACTTATTTTTCATTCATATTTTCTCTTTTTTATTCCAGAACTATTTTTCTTATTTTGATCCAAGTTTATATTGACTACCAATTTATGTTTAGTTTGTACTTATATTAATATACTTTAAATAAGTAATGAGCTTTAACATTATCATTTCTTCATTAAAATATGGGCTTAACTGGGGTCACTATATCCTCCTCGGGAGGCCAACATAAACTAGTGATGGATATTCAGACATGAAATCCAAAGGCTTGGTTTTGGGTTCTGGCTAAAGCTGCTTGTTTTGGGCAAGTTCCATTAATCCACTGCATTACACAATTTCAGTAAAAAAAAAAAAAAGAGGGAAAATATGTACATTTTTGAATTTGTGAAGATTATATAAAATATAGTATACAGAAGTATTTGGGAAGTTATAAAATGTTATTGTGCTATTTCTTCTTCTCTCTTAATTCTTGAATACAGCTGTTGGTTTCTCAGTGTTTTAAGAGGNCAAGTTCCATTAATCCACTGCATTACACAATTTCAGTAAAAAAAAAAAAAAGAGGGAAAATATGTACATTTTTGAATTTGTGAAGATTATATAAAATATAGTATACAGAAGTATTTGGGAAGTTATAAAATGTTATTGTGCTATTTCTTCTTCTCTCTTAATTCTTGAATACAGCTGTTGGTTTCTCAGTGTTTTAAGAGGCAAAATAGTTCTTAGCTGTTCTGTAAAACTGCCTGACCTCATAAAATATGTGTTTAAAGACTATTTCTAGGCCAATGGGAACCCTACCTATTAGAGACTGGTAAATAATCATGGGCTTCCCTGATGACTCAGCTGGTAAAGAATCTGCCTGCAATGCTGGAGACTCAGGCTCTATCCCTGTGTTAGAAAATCGCTTAGAGAAGGGAATGGCTACCCACTCCAGCTTCTTGCCTGGAGAATTCCATGGACAGAGGAGCCTGGTGGGCTACAGTCCATACAGTCACAAAGAGTTGGACATGACTGAACATGCAAGCAGAAAATAAACATCCATTGAATTGTGATGATACCTCTTCCATATAAAGTAATGTTATTATTTCTTAAAAACTTGTGTTTCTAGTGTTAAAACAGAGCTAAGCCTTTCTCTAGGGCTTCCCACATGGTGCTAGTGGTTAAGAATCTGCCTGCCAGTGCAGAAGATTCAAGAGACGTGGGTTCGATCCCTGGGTCAGGAAGATCCCCTGGAGTAGGAAATAGAAACTCACTCCAGTATCCTTGCCTGGAAAATCTCATGAAAAAGGGAGCCTGGTGGGCTGCAGTCCATAACATGACTGAGTAAGTGCATGTGCACATACACACACACACACACACACACACACACACACACACACACACACAAGCCTTTATTGAAAATGATTAAAGAAGCAATTGATATTATTGGAACAAAGTCCTGTTGGGAGGCTTTCTTCTCTCCTGAAGATGAGCCAGACAATTATTCACACAGTTATTTAATGTAAATCTGGACTTTTCTATCAACTATGTGACTCTGTTTCATTGTCATGAACTACTGTTGCATTTACGTCAGTGGCAGAGTTCCTAGGGATGATGCTGTTGTTTTTCCTTGTCTCAGATCAGGGCCAAGACTATTTGTTCATTCCAGAGGAGTGAAGATGCTGACAGATCAGATGCTGCCAGCAGCTATCTGTCAGCTTGGAGAAGGGGGGGTGATGCTTGGCGACGGGTCTGGGGCTCAAGCAGCTGTTTCAGCTGCTATTCACTCTGGAGTTCAGGGCATGTGTCTTACACTACCTGTCTTTCAAAGAATTCAGCTTTCTATATCAGAAAGATCTGTAAATCCCAAAGAATCCAAAGGTGAAAGAGAGCAGTACAAATTATAATTATGCTTGATTTTTCTCTGTGCCCCAATAGGAGACTCACTCTTATTTATTCTGCCCTTTCCCTGGGCACATACAAATTGCTTGAGTTTCAGCTGCATACACTTATGCCAGACAGAAGCAGCACACATCTGCAGTAAAGCCACTCACAGTGTGTCAGAATATCTTGCAGCACTAAAGTTGGTGTGTTTTAGTGGAAAGAACACCAGACCAGAATCTAAATGATATGGATTAGAGTCCTGACTCTGTGGTGGATTGGCTATGTGACCTTGGGCAAATATTTTCCGTCTAGACCTCAGTATTTTCAATTGAAAAAGCAGGTGGTTGTGGCAGGTAATTGCTGAAGTTCCTTTTAGCTCCGATTCTGTGATTTCTAAATGCGTGTGAGTGTGTGTGCTCAGTCTCTCAGTTGTGTCCAACTCTTTGTGACCCATGGACTGTAACCCAACAAGCTCCTCTGTCCATGGAATCTTCCAGGCAAAAATACTGGAATGGGTTGCCATTTCCTACTCCAGGGAATTTTCCTGACCCAAGGATTGAACCCATGTCTCTTGTATCTTCTGCATTGGCAGGCGGATTTTTTTTTTTTTTTTTTTTTTTTTTTACCATTGTGCCACCTGGGAAGCCTCATGATTATAACAACAGCTACATTTATTGAACACATATTTTTGGCTGGATACTGGTCCAATTGGTAAAAATTATTTACCCCTCAAAACAGTTTTTTGATGAAGTTAAGTGCTGCCATTGATTCATAAAAGAGGGAAAGAAAAAGTGAAAGTGAAAGTCACTCAGTGGTGTCCAACTCTTTTCGACCCTATGGACTGTAGCCAGCCACACTCCTCTGTCCATGAAATTTTCTAGGCACGAATACTAGAGTAGATTGCCATTCCCTTCTCCAGGGGATCTTCCTGACCCAGTGATTGAACCTGGGTCTCCCACATTGCGGGCAGATTCTTTACCTGCTGAGCCACCTGGAAGGCCTAAAAGAGGGAAGTGATGCTAAATAGTTTTGTCAAAGTCCCGTTGGTAAGGGCCGAACTGGTATTCAAACTTATTTACATCTTTTACTGGAGTCGGAGCATTAAGGTGCCTTGAAAACAATTTTAATAGCTCTGTAGATCTGGACTTCAAAAAATCCAGATTGTCCTAGAATTACTTACTTATTTCTGGAATTTTATTAGTATTTCTAAAGTTTCTACTGTTAGGTTCTGGCTCCCACAACAACATAGCGTTGAGTTTGGACTCTCTGAGGTTTGAGAGGCGCTTTTATGATTTCCTTAGAAGTTTTATTTATGAAGAAAATAACTTTTGCCTTGCTGTCCTATGGACATCTCCGTTTGGAATACTGTTTATAAACTAACAAATTGGAGATTCAAATTAATCTTATTGTTACATACACTTGCATATTTTAATCTGCAATATAAAGTTAATATTTGCTGATTTTTTAAATTATTGAAAGCATAAGATGCATGAGAAAGTAGAAAAAATATTTCCAAATAATAATTGTCAGCTTTTTGAGGAATAATTGGCCAATAAATATTATTTATCTCTTATGTTTTTGCTTTCTGCTAAGAAGAAAAAGGAGATCATAGATGTTGGAAAGAAACAGCAGGGTTTGATAGTGGCCTCGAATTTCTTACTGACCATTAATGATTTAGTTCAATTTTCCATCGGTCTTTTCTTTTGTGAAAATGGTAGATGATATCTTCCTCACAGCACAAAGATACAATATACAGAGTCATAAGTACACAAAGGTATACCTCTCTCCTTGATTATATTAATAGCCTTCTCATGAGACCTCATTTCACCAATATCTGTTCCTCTACATTACTTATTGAATCAAAATGACCTTTATGATTTCACTACTTTGTTTCAGCTTAAAACATTCAGTCATTCCTCTTTTCCAGGAGGAGCAAATTCACATTCTCTGCTCGCCACACAAGACCTGTGCCAGCTGAACTGGAGTCTCTCTTCCCTGCCATGCATGTTGTGTCCGTCCTCATGTGATAACTTGGCTTTTCCTTGCTTTTCTGAATCATTGCTCGCCCTAGGTAGTCAAGTAAAGCTTTCTGTGTGTCCAGCTCAAGCTAGAATCGGCTGGATTTACATGTCGTTTTCTGTCTGCCAGTTTTCTGTCTCTTTTCTTTCTAACTGACAAGCTCTCCTCATCTTTTAAGATCTAACTGAATTATCACCTCCCCGAAGAATCTTCCCTTTATTATGCCCATCTTTGCATAAAAAGTTCCCTTGGTATCTCTAATTTTCCTGAAGAGCTTTCTAGTCTTTCCCATTCTATTCTTTTTCCTCTATTTCTTTGCACTGATCACTGAGGAAAGCTTTCTTATCTCTCCTTGCTACTCTTTGCAACTCTGCATTCAAAAGGATATATGTTTCCTTTTCTCCTTTGCCTTTTGCTACTCTTCTTCTCATAGCTGTTTGTAAGGCCTCCTCAGACAACCATTTTGCTTTTTTGCATTTCTTTTTCTTACGGATGGTCTTACACTGTCTCCCATACAATGTCACTAACCTCTGTCCATAGTTCTTCAGGCACTCTATCAGATCTAATCCCTTGAATCTATTTGTCACTTCCACTGTATAATCGTAAGGGAATTTATTTAGATCATACCTGAATGATCTAGTGGTTTTCCCCACTTTCTTCAATTTAAGGTCTGAATTTGGCAATAAGGAGTTCATGATCTGAACCACAGTCAGCTCCCGGTCTTGTTTTTGCTGACTGTATAGTGTTTCTCCATCTTTGGATGCAAAGAATCAATCTGATTTTGATATTGACCATCTCATGATGTCCATGTGTATAGTCTGCTCTTGTGTTGTTGGAACAGGGTGTTTCCAATGACCAGTGCATTCTCTTGGCAAAGATAGCCACAATAAAGGACAGAAATGGTATGGACCTAACAGAAGCAAAACATATTAAGAAGAGGTGGCAAGAATACACAGAAGAACTATACAAAAAAGATGTTCATGACCCAGATAATCATGATGGTGTGATCACTAACCTAGAGCCAGACATTATGGAATGTGAAGTCAAGTGGGCCATAGGAAACATCACTATGAACAAAGCTAGTGGAGGTAATGGAATTCCAGTTGAGCTATTTCAAATCCTAAAAGATGATACTGTGAAAGTGTACCAGTCAATATGCCAGCAAATTTGGAAAACTCAGCAGTGGCCACAGGACTGGAAAAGGTCAGTTTTCACTCCAATCCCAAAGAAAGGCAATGCCAAAGAGTGCTCAAACTAGTGCACGATTGCACTCATCTCACATGCTAGTAAAGTAATGCTCAAAATTCTCCAAGCCAGTCTTCAGTAGTACAGGAATCGTGAACTTCTAGATGTTCAAGCTGGTTTTAGAAAAGGCAGATAAAACAGATATCAAATTACCAACATCTGTTGAATCATTGAAAAAGAAGAGTGAAGTCGCTCAGTTGTGTCCCACTCTTTTCGACCCATGGACTGTAGTGCACCAGGCTCCTCCATCCGTGGAATTTTTCAGGCAAGAGTCCTAGAGTGGGTTGCCATTTCCTTCTCTAGCAGATCTTCCTGACCCAGGTATCAAGTGTGGGTCTCCCACATTGAAGGCAGATGCTTTACCATCTGAATCACCAAGACAAAGACATCTACTTCTGCTTTATTGACTACACCAAAGCCTTGGACTGTGTGGATCACAACAAACTGAAAATTCTTCAAGAGATGGAAATACTGGACCATGTGACCTGCCTCCTGAGAAATCTTATACAGATCAGAAAGCAACAGTTAGAACTAGACATGGAACAACAGACTGGTTCCAAATAGGAAAAGGAGTACATCAAGGCCATATATTGTCACCCTGCTTATTTAAATTATATGCAGAATATGTCATGAGAAATGCTGGGCTGGATGAAGCACAAGCTGTAATCAAGACTGCTGGAAGAAATATCAATCACCCCAGATATGCAGATGACACACTACCTTTATGGCAGAAAGTGAAGAAGAACTAAAAAGCCTCTTGATGAAAGTGAAACAGGAGAGTGAAAAAGTTGGCTTAAAGCTCAACATTCAGAAAACTAAGATCATGGCATTTGGTCCCGTCACTTCATGGCAAATAGATGGAGAAACATTTTTTTGAGCTCCCAAATCAGTGCAGATGGTGATTGCAACCATGAAATTGTTGCAGTTGTTCCTTGGAAGAAAAGTTATGACCAACCTAGATGGCACATTAAAAAACCGAGACATTACTTTGCCAACAAAGGTCTATCTAGTCAAAACTTTGGTTTTTCCAATAATCATGTATGGATGTGAGAGTAGGACTATAAAGAAAGCTGAGCACTGAAGTATTGATGATTTTGAACTGTGGTGTTGGAGAATACTCTTGAGAGTCCCTTGGACTGCTGCAAGGAGATCAAACCAGTCCATCCTAAAGGAAATCAGTCCAAATATTCATTGGAAGGACTGAAGCTGAAGCTCCAATACTTTTACCACCTGATGCGAAGAACTGATTCATGGGAAATGACCTTGATGCTGGGAAAGATTGAAGGCAGGAGGAGAAGGGGACGACAGATGATTAGCTGTTTGGATGGCATCACCAACTCAAGGGACATGAGTGTGAGCAGGCTCCAGGAGTTGGTGATGAACAGGGAAGCCTGGTATGCTGCAGTCCATAGGGTTGCAAAGAGTCAGACACAACTGTGCCACTGAACTGAACTGGAACATGGCATAAACATTTTCCCAATAACTCTAACACTGAAAATCAGATTTTTCAATGCATTACTTTTTTTAAAATGCTAAAAGTTTGTCATTACAATTTGGTAGGAAGTTCAGTTCAGTTCAGTCGCTCAGCTGTGTCTGACTCTTTGGGATCCCATGAATCACAGCACGCCAGGCCTCCCTGTCCATCACCAACTCCCGGAGTTCNCAGATTTGTTCTTTTGATGGCTGAGTAATATTCCAATATATGTATGTGTGTATATATATATACATGTATCTATGTATGTGTGTGTGTGTGTGTGTGTGTGTATATATATATGTATATACCACATCTTCTTTATCTGTTCATCTGTCAATAGACATCTAGGTTGCTTCCGTGTCCTAGTTATTGCAATTAGTGCTGCTGTGAATGGGGCTTCCCAGGTAGTGCTAGTTGTAAAGAACCCATCTGCAAATGCAGGAGACACAGGAGACTTGGGTTTGATTCCTGGGTTGAGAAGATCCCCTGGAGGAGGGCATGGTGACTCACTCCAGAGTTCTTGCCTGGAGAACCCCGTGGACAGAGGGCCCTGGCACACTATAGTCTACAGGGTCACAAAGGGTCTAAAGTGACTTAGCAGGCGTGCACACTGCTATGAACAATGGGATACCTGTGTCTTTTTCAGTTATGGTTTTCTCAGGCTATATGTGCAAAAGTAAGTTTGTTGAGTCATATGGTATTTTTATTCCTAGTTTTTTAAGGAATCTCTTTCCTGTTCTCCATAGTGGCTATATCAATTTACATTCCCAACAATAGCACAAGAGGGTTCCCTGTTCTCCACATCCTCTTCAACATTTATTGTTTGTAGGTATTTTCATGATTGCCATTCTGACTAGTATGAGGTGTTGCCTCATTTGAGTTTTGATTTGCATTTCTCTAATAATCAGTGATGTTAAGCATCTTTTCTTGTGTTTATTAGCCATCTGAATGTCTTCTTTGGTGAACTGTCTGTTTAGGTCTTCTGTACATTTTTTTGATTGGGCTGTTTGTTCTCATGATATTGAGCTGTTTGAGCTACTTGTACACTTTGAAGATTAATCCTTTGTCAGCTATTTGCAATTATTTTCTCCCATTCTGAGGGTTGCGTTTTAGTCTTACTTATTGTTTCCTTTGCTGTGCAAAAGTTTTTAAGCTTAATTAGGTCCCATTTATTTATTTTTGTTTTTATTTCCATAACTGTAGGAGGTGGATCAAAGAGGATCTTGCTGCCATTTAAGTCAGAGTGTACTTCCTGTTTTCCTCTAAGAGCTTTTATAGCCTTAAATTTAAGTCTTTAATCCATTTTTAATTTATTTTTGTGCATGGTGTTAGCAAGTAGTCTAGTTTCATTCTTTTATATGTAGTTGTCTAGTTTTCTCAGAACCACTTATTGAAAAGGCTATCTTTTCCCCATTGCATAGTCTTTCCTCCTTTGTCAAAAATAAGGTGCCTTTTGGTGTGTGGGTTTATTCCACTGGTCTACATTTCTTTTTTGTGTGTGTGCCAGTACCATACTGTCTTGATGATTGTAGCTTTGAAGTATAGTCTGAAATCAGGAAAGTTGATTCCTCCAGCTCCATTTTTCTTTGTCAAGACTGCTTTGACTATTTGGGGTTTTTTTTGTGTGTGTTTTCATACAAATTGTGAAATGTTTTGTTCTAGTTCTGTGAAAAATGCTATTGGTAGGGACTGCATGGAATCAATAGGTAAATGCATAATTGTGATAAATACATATAATCAAATATTGCTCAGAAACAAAAAGGCACAAGCTACTGATACAAGCAACAGCATAAATGAATCTGAACTGAATTAATCTAAGTGAAAATTCTGTTTGTTTACCTTTATGTGACATTCTTAGAAGGGCAAAGTATAGTGAAACAGATAAAATAGCAGTGGTTGCTAAGGACTAAGGGTGAGAGATCAGGTTGACTACAAAGAAAAATAAGGGAATTGGAGGGGCAATGAAACTTATACATTTTGATTTAGTGGTGGTTACATTACTATGCCCTTGTTGAAACACAGGGCTTAAATACTATATAAAGGGTGAACTTTGCTATATGTGAATTAGGCCTCAAAAAATAAAAATTTATAATGTAAAATAAACAACAAAAATCAAAGAGGCATTAAGAGGATGACTATATAATAAGAAAAGTAAAAATTCACTAGAGAATTAAACTAGGATATAAACCCAGTCTCCCTGGGCTCAAAAGCACAAAGTAGAGATAAGGGGAAGGAGTGTTAGAGGTTGTCCTATCTGTGGGAGCAGAGCGCATACATGAGAACACTGCACCCAACAATTAGCTAATACATTATAGTCTTTATAAACAAATAAAGGACAGTTGCAACGTTGGGGTTTACAAAGTCTCAGTAAACACTAAAGAATTAGAATTACACAGAACCCATTTTATTAATCAAATGCAGTTGTTAGATAACAAAATTAAAAGATGAATTTAAGCTTTCTATAGAATAGAAAATTAGAAATAGTCTTCTAAGTAACTCATGATCAAAGAAGATGTATTAAAATGGTGACGATAATTTTTAAGTTATAATCGAAATGTTACTTGCCCACATTTTTAGGATGCAAATTTGGAATCTAGAATAAAAGAAATGGTAACATTAATGAGTTAAATATCCAGTTCAACAAGTTAGAGAAATAAAACATAATTAACCTAATGAAAGTAGAAAGGAGAAAATGAATAAATATAAGAACATAAATTAAACAAAGAGAAAACAATGCTAAAATAAAAAGTTACCCACAACTGAATGGTAAGCTCTGTGAAATAAATTTAGTGGACTTTATCTCCATTCTTGGGGTAACTGACTCAGATGGCTCAGCAGGTAAAGAATCTGCCTGCAGTGCAGGAGACACAGCTGATGTGGGTTTGATCCCTGAGTCAGGAAGATCCCCTGGAGAAGGAAATGGCAACTCACTCCAGAATTCTTGCCTGAGAAATCTCACAGACTGAGTAGCCTGGTGGGCAGGCTACAGTTCTAAAGGGTCACAAAGAGTCTGTCCCAACTGAGTGGCTAAGCACATGCTATAGCAGGATCTCGCCTCAGTCTTCATAACTTTTCCCTTGGAAAGGTGAAATTATTGAGAGCATTTGGAAGGGTAGCTTGCTACAGATAGTATCTCTGTGTGTCTCTCTCACACTCAGTCTTGTCCTAGACACATGGACCCAGGGGATTCAAAATGGGAAAGGAAACCAATAAATTTTGAAGATACTAGAAACTAAAGAAAGGCGCCAAGTTCAAAATATGTGATAAGCAGAGCCGCTATTACACAAATGTCACTCTGTAAAAGGAGTGATTGTATGTATAGATTCCCTCCATACCCCACTATTTACAGAAAATGTATTCACCCAAAGTCACATCTTAATGGGCATTTTAAAATCATGTGTCAATGGATTCCCAACTACTTGAATGATTCTAAGACTAAAGAAACATATTCTCTATTAATGTGCTCTCGACAGTTACCACTGAGATTGTGCTTTGATCTTTGGCAACTCTGACTTCTGGGAATATAATTTTGCCTGGGATAACTGCTCTAGGATTTTGTATTATTTTGGTGAGTGTGGAATTGGTGTCATTATATTCTTAGATGTCCTATTAATTATATGGATTCTAAAGTAAGCAACCTCAGAGACTTGACATTGATCAGTTTAACACTCAAGGATGTAGAGGCATCCTATTAGTTCCTGTGGAAGACAGTCCTGGTTGAAGCTGCTAAAGAAATTATATTAAAACTATATTAAGAGTTATGACCAACCTAGATAGCATATTCAAAAGCAGAGATATTACATTGCCAACTAAGATCCGTCTAGTCAAGGCTATGGTTTTTCCAGTAGTCATGTATGGATGTGAGAGTTGGACTGTGAAGAAGGCTGAGCACCAAAGAATTAATGCTTTTGAATTGTGGTGTTGGAGAAGACTCTTGAGAGTCCCTTGGACTGCAAGGAGATCCAACCAGTCCATTCTGAAGGAGATCAACCCTGGGATTTCTTTGGAAGGACTGATGCTAAAGCTGAAACTCCAGTACTTTGGCCACCTCCTGCGAAGAGTTGACTCACTGGAAAAGACTCTGATGCTAGGAGGGATTGGGGGCAAGAGAAGGGGACGACCGAGGATGAGATAGCTGGATGCCATCACTGACTCGATGGGCGTGAGTCTGAGTGAACTCCGGGAGTTGGTGATGGACAGGGAGGCCTGGCGTGCTGCGATTCATGGGGTCGCAAAGAGTCGGACACGACTGAGCGACTGAACTGAACTGAACTGAGCTGAACTGAACAGTGGCTCAGCAGTAAAGAATCTGCCTGCAGTGCAGGAGGCACAGGTTCAATGCCTGAGTCAGGAAGATCCCCTAGAGGAGGAAATGAGAACACTTGCCAGGATTCTTGCTGGGGAAATCCTGTGGACAGAGGAGCCTGGCTGGCTGCAGTCCATGGCGTCACAAAGAATCTGACAGGCCTGAAGTGACTGAGTACACACATAAGATACTCTTTTAAGGAAAGATGTTACCTTATGTAAAACTCACATTAGTTTCATGAGATGGATATGATTATCATTTCCATGTTTTAGATGAAATATCTGAGAGATATAATCACTCAATAATCATGTAATGTCCACCAGGACATTCTAACCTAGGTGGTCTGATCCAAACTTAAGTACTATTTCCCACTACTTTTGATCACTAATAAAAATAAAACTGAGCTTTGAAATTCAGCAAAAATAAGAAATTGAAATGGACTTTTATTTCTTTGCAATATTAATGCATAAGTACAGTATAACTTAATTTTGGATCTACAAATATTTTAATCCTTGGGCTTTGACTTGCAAGTGAATTTAATAGTTGGATCTGTTTTCTTCCAGGGTATTTGATGATGACAGGAGATACAGATATTCTAGATTATATTTCTATCTATATATATCTATCTACCTGATGCATCTCTGTGTTGGAATTTTATTATTATGGTGATTTTATGTAATATATTATGGAAATTATTGAAATACACTTATGATGTCATTTGGTCTCATTGAGGCTCTTTGAGAAAGTAACATAATTTGAGAAGGGATATAAAATGAAGAGTGGCTTTTCAGCCTTGAGTACAGAGTGGCCTTAGAGATGATTTAGTTAATGCATTCTTCTGACGCATTTCCAAAGAGAAAGCCAAATAAGCAGATGTTAAATGCATCATGAAGCATTATTTTGATGGACAGCTAATCTCTTCCAAAGAGGAAGGTGGTATATTTCCAACTAACCACAGTTTTAATAGTTAAGCCAAGAAGTTAAAAGATCATAACCTGGGGAATATTGAAAGTGGTGATGCTTCTACCTTACTCTTGATGATTGCTCCCACGTAAAAGGAGATCATTCAGCATAATTCTCTTGGCCTCTTACTACTTATTAATTCACTCTGCCCAAGGGTAGGTGGAATATCTTTATCTGATTGGTAAGACTGGATGGAGAAAGTGGGTCTGTGTGGCCAGTAGATTCCCTTCTTTCTAAGGAGCTGACAGTGATACATGCTGTGGTTTGGATCTCTGTGAGTAGCTCTGTCTCAGGGATGGAGACCTGCTTCTGTCTAGGACTGCTGGAAGGGTACGTCTTCTCATTCCAGGATTCTGTAATAGGAAGTCCACCTTCTTGTAGGTGAAAGAAACACTATTTAATGTCAGCGACTGCCGGAAGGGTACGTCTTCTCATTCCAGGATTCTGTAATAGGAAGTCCACCTTCTTGTAGGTGAAAGAAACACTATTTAATGTCAGCATTAACATTTCATAATGTAGATTTTGTTTTCCATACACATTTTTACTCTTATTTTTCCAGTGGTTTAATAGTCATGCAAGTAAAAGGAGAGCAAGCTCATGCCTCCTTACCACATAACCTAATAACAAATTGCTGACATGATTGATGGATGGGGGAGGAGGGAAAGAATGAAGGAGAGAAACAGAGAGAATTTAGGAGGCTAACTCAGAACCAGAATCATGCTGATTTGTGCCATGGGATTCCGGAAAATCTCAGGAACTCACCTTGTATAGGTCTAAAAGGAAGGGTGCAGTATGAGGCTTGAGAGAGTAGAATTAGTTGAACATTTGTATAAAAATGCAGCTGGCTAATGGCTCCTTTCTTGGTGTCCTCCATTATAAGAAGATAAAAGTTAACCGAGAGAGAACCAGTTTTGTAGACACCAGCACATGTGAGGTCTGAAATAACATACTGAAAACAGAGAGATTAAATGAAAGTTTTCTCCTAAAAAGATAAACACTTCACTCCCCTGTTTACTACTTGGATTCAAGAAAATTCTGTAGCTAAGTTGATTCCTCCTAAGTAAAAAATTGAGTAATTATGGAGAAATTGATCCAGTTAAGTAAACAGTAATAATAAATTTGTTAACTGGAAGTTACCCAGTCAAATAGCCCATACAGATCATCCTGCAATAAAGCCAAGCATTGAAAAAACCTGCCTCCAAATAACTTTCTGATATTTTACTCTTAAAGAAGAACAGACATTTAAGAATCACTGGATACTTAAAACAAGTCCATAACATGCAAACAAAACAAAAAAGAAGAGAAAGGAAGTAAGAGGGAAAAATGAAAGTATTAAAAAAAAATTCATACACACAGAGATAAGATAAATCACTTCCATAATTAACATTATTATTAAATCCCTTCATTAGAAAACTTAAATTATAAACTAGGATATTCATAAAATAAATAAAACAGTTCTCTTTTCATTCCCCTAATCTTAAAAATATATTTTTGAGATTAGTTGTCAGTTGCTTCACAAGCAACTCCTGCAGCTCAATTCCAGAAAAATAAATGACCCAATCAAAAAATGGACCAAAGAACTAAATAGAAATTTCTCCAAAGAAGACATACAGATGGCTAACAAACACATGAAAAGATGCTTAACATCACTCATTATCAAAGAAATGCAAATCAAAACCACAGTGAGGTATCATTTCACACCAGTCAGAATGGCTGCTATCCAAAAGTCTACAAGCAATAAATGCTGGAGAGGGTGTAGAGAAAAGGGAACCCTCTTACACTGTTGGTGGGAATGCAAACTAGTACAGCCACTATGGAAAACAGTGTGGAGATTCCTTTAAAAATTGCCAATAGAACTGCCTTATGA